>VKKT01001105.1:0-12980 GCA_008038995.1 Haliotis laevigata
GAAGCACATCGCTTCGGATGCATCGTTTGACCCCGGAAATAAGTCTGACAAATCCGCACAGCACGCCCGGCCTGCTGATTGGCCAAAATTGACGCATGCGCCAGTTTTGATTGACAGACTGGATCNGTCTATTATTGATTCTTTCAAGCATGTCACAAGACCATCAACACACAATTAAAGACAAAAGTTCACTTGATATAATCTCGTTGGTACAACATAGTGTGAAGACTTACCTCCCCTGGCTGGGGT
Organism: Haliotis laevigata; assembly: GCA_008038995.1. Taxonomy (NCBI): domain Eukaryota; kingdom Metazoa; phylum Mollusca; class Gastropoda; order Lepetellida; family Haliotidae; genus Haliotis; species Haliotis laevigata. The sequence goes on from VKKT01001105.1 coordinate 250, forward strand.
AGTAGCAGCTCCTCGGCCCCGAGCTGCAGGTGCCCCCCGACCCGCTGCACCGCCCCTTGCTCCACCTCTCGCACCTCCAGCTGCAGGCTTAGCTTCAGTTTTGGCTTCCGCTGCCTTCTTTTCTTCCTCTGCCTTCAGCTTCTCCTGCCACCACTGCTGACCTGTTACCATGGAAATATTGAGATCTTAAACTTTTTCGATGTTCAGCCAACTATATAACAACATGTATATAATGAACTGCTGGAGATCAGAAACTGTTTTGGGGGTACTGGCCATTTGCTGTTTATTTTGGTTGATATGCAGATAACAAACAACAGTTATAACAAACTAAAATTAGTGGTGAAAAAGAGTCCTACATTCATGCAGACCAAAGGCTATTTCTTGTTGCAGGAGAGTCTCTTGTGAAAAAATAAGCAACAAAATAAAATCGACAGAACTGCCAAATATATAAGCTCACATAATTCTATCACATGGTCTTAGACTATCTTCACAGACTATATGATTACTATGTTGACTTTGCAGCAGTGTCCTGGTCTTGATGGTAAGTAAATTATATATGCATGAAGCTGCGCTGGCTTTGTGTGCTGGCAATTAGGTGCCTGATTGAAGGTGTGGCGTCAAAACCCAGATTGAACAATATCTTGTGCAGTGAAGCAGAGAATTTCTTTGAGAGGCATTTTAGACATTGTATAGATGTAGGAAAGCCAAGTTCTATGGATAGTGAACTTCTTTATTGCAGTGAGTGCGACATTTCGGTGTACGTACGAACACTTGTTGGATAACGGTGTTAGTACCTACACCGAAACATCGCACTCATTGCAATAAAGAAGTTCACTATCCATAGAAGCAGAAAATATTTGGAAATGTTTAGAGTGAGCACAAAACAAACACTAATCAAACATTAGTAATTGCATCTTTACCTGTCAACATCTCCCCTGGTTCTCCTGAAGCAGGTTTCCCCTCCAGGTCCATGCAGGACTTGAATGATGCCTTGGCATCCTCCAGCAGCTTGTTGGCGCCTTCTCCCGGGGGACTGTTCTCAAACTTGGCAAACTGCGCTGCCCCAAGTATGTAGAGAGCAGGGCTGCTACAGGGCTGGATCTGTACCAGTTGCTGGCATGTCTGCAAGACAGAACAAGGGAATGAGAAGAATTTATACCCCCTCTCTTACCAGTACATAAATGCAAGTACATAAAGGAATGCTAAAATGCTAAATTCAGTAATATTCCAGTAATGACAAAGTGACATGTTTATTTTGTTTGTTTGTTTAACATCGCGCTTAGAAATTTTGACACTGGGTGACACCAGTGATTGAAATAATTTTCATACAGACAGTCAGGCAGGTGGCCAATAAATGTTGCCTGCCCATCTTGAAAGGTGCCTGCCCGCATTCTTAACTGATACATTGCATTTTTTTTACAAAAACAAACTAGTATTATTAGAAACCAATCTTTATCCAATAGACTCACTTCTAACAAAATGTGAAAATACTCCTGGCAAGGTTGCGGTAATGTTATTGATGTTTAGAGCTTTCGAACGATACCAGCCTCATTTGAATGTACATTTTGTATATCTTCTCGCGTGTTATTCATACGAAGCTTCCAAAAGGGAAATATTTAAAAATATCAGCCAGACAATTGGGCTGGTGGACATTTTTTTCAGGCAGCCTGACACGAAAGTTGCCAGCCTCGGGCAGGTGGGCAGGCCGTTATTTCGATCACTGGGTGACACTGAGACCTGATCCACAAAGCGTTTGTAACATTACGACATTCGTAAGCTCATGATAAACTACAGAGTTACAAGTGGTTGTAACATTACGAACACTTTGTTGATCAGGACCCAGGTGTGTAAATAGTCAAGTCTGGACCAGACAATTAAGTGATCAACAGCATGCGCATCAATCTATGCAACTGGGATACGATGACATGTGTCAACCACGTCAATGAACCTGACCTCTCCATTCCCATTTGTCACCTCTTAAGATAAGGATTGGTGGCTGAAAACCATTTCTAACCCAGATCTTCATGGGTCGCGACATGTATTTGATGGCAGATAATCAAGTAGATTCAGAATGGGGTGATAATCATTTTATTGATGTAAAACATCTAGCTAAGCTAAACAACACAACAGATTGGAAAATTAGTGATAGCTTATTATGCCAATTAAACAATAATCCATAATCTAGACAAAAGATTAAAGTCAACTTTTCAAACATAAACATTTACCCTTTCCTGAAGATTCAGCAGCTCAGAATTCTGGGGGATGGTGGAGTGGACAATGAGAGCTGATAGCCTCTCACAGCGCTGGGCGATGACGCTGTCCTGTCCACTCTGACTGGCTGCCTGGAGGAGATGGGAGTGGGCGTCCAGTAGAACCCACTCCACCTGTTTGTAGGTGTCTCCTCGACAGACAGTCGGGAGAACTTGTGATGACAGGAGGGCAGCACTGGCATGGAGAAATCAAAGTCAGACACAAAAAAGACATTTCTGTTGGTTTTTAAATTATGCACAAAATAAATTCCATGTGATATCACACTTTTGTTTCATGCTAGATTCAATTCTCAAACCGAAACAACAGAGCTCCACACACTGATTTGCCAATAACCCAAGCATTGCGCAGAATGTATGGCTTTAGTTATGTGTTTATTAGGGGCAAATTGATGAGAAAATGCATTGGTTGTATGAAGCAAAATCATTTGTAGAATACAGTCAAACACAGAGCTATTCATTGCTTGCTTAGTACCTCTACAACATTGTGTTACACCTTACACAGTTCATGAATGCGTTTTATCTGGTAAACTTTCCGAGAGAAAACATCACTCACAACTAGTTATCTTGTTGTTGGTTTGTTGTTTAACACCGTAATCAGCAATATTCCAGCTAGGTCTGTATATAATTGAGTCTGGACCAGAAAATCCCGCAACCAACAGCATGAGCAGTGATCTTTGCAATTGGGATATGATGATATGTGTCAACCAAGTCGGCGAACCTGACCACCCAATCCCGTTAGTCGTCTCTTACGACAAGCAGCATGGGGTGCTGAAATCCAGTTCTAACCCAGATCTTCACAGGTCACTAGTTAGCACCTCAACTTGTAACTTATCTTCTTTGAGAAGGAAGGTAAGTGGTTGGTTTAACCATTTTGACATATTTTACAAGCAGAATAAAAAAAAACCCCATTTCTATGAACATGCTGAAGCATGCTGAATGATGGTGTGAAAGTATCTAAGTCAAGTGTAAGTGTAAATTAAACTTCTGAAATTCACAGACTATTTCACCCCCTTAGATCCGAGGTCTTACTTGTGGAACACGTCCTGTGCTGAGAGGCTGTCTTTCACGTCTGGATTGGCACTGAGGAGGCGGCCCAACTGTATCAAGGCTCGTAGCAGATGGACATTGGTCAGTCGGATGAGATTCTCTGCATGAAGGCTGGTCAACACTCTGGAGGTCAAATGTAAAGTGGCAGGGAACAGCTGAACAGAGGTAAGCATCAATTATAATGGCTAAATTCCTGAATATTGACTTTCAGCCTCTCAGGGTGGATAACATCACCTATGAAGGGCATGTTACGTAAAGTCAACAAAGGTTAAAATGTAAAAACGTGGAACTCCCTGGAAGTTTAGTATCACTTGTACACACCACAAAAACGTCACTACACAACCATGAAGGCTTGCCGACTGAGAGTTGGGGACACACAGACAGACTCATTACATCACAGCCGATGTCAGTCCTGACAGTCGTAATATTGGTAATTTCATGTCTGTGGTATGTTGACAAAATGAACCCAAGGTTCTACTAATTATAGAGTTTGTTGTACCATCAGTTCATTCAATGCATTTCAACTAAAACATGGGGGCGGTGGGGTAGCCTAGTGGCTATGCGTTCACTCGTCACATTGAAGACCTGGGTTCGATTCCCCACATGGGCACAATGTGTGAAGCCCATTTTTGGTGTCCACCGCTGTGATATTGCAGGAACATTGCTAAAAGCGGCGTAAAACTAAACTCAATTTCTCACTCAACTAAAATATACAGTAAGTATCTGTGGTAAAAAATTGAGCTCATTATATCTGTCAGTTCGTTCCAAGTGTGTTTATTATGAACATAGTTTACTGTATGTGATATTTAGATGTTATAGATCATGTTATATAACTGTGCCTTGATAACAGTAAGGCACAAATACAGTCCGTCTGACTTCATTTGAGACCGATGAATTGCTCACTAACACAAAGTCTTATACATGCAACAATATCAAACTTTGCACAGTCACATGAAATCAACAGAYCAACTCTGATGATTTGTCTCATAATTTTGGACACCCGAACAAAAAAGCCAGGTGTGCAAGTTGTACGTGTGAAATTGAAATTTCACTGCACCCGCGTGTTGATTACCTGGCTGTTCTACCAGCAAGTGGTCCTCCCTGGTAAGAAATAGCAAAAAGTGACAACAAAATAATGATTGTTTGTTAAACAAATTTTTATTTGGGTGTCCAAAATTATGAGTCAAATCATCAGAGTTGGTCTGTCGATTCCATATGACAGTGCAAAGTTTCGTTTTGTTGCAATTATCAGATTTTGTGTTAGTGAGCACTTCATCGCTCTCAAATGAAGTCAACGGACTACAGGTATACATCAAGGATTAGGAAGGGTGAGTGAGTGAGTTTAGTTTAAGCCCCACTCAGCAATATTCCGGCGGCGGTCTGTAAATAATCGAGTCTGGACCAGACAATCCAGTGATCAGCAGCATGAGCATCGATCTGCGCAATTGGGAACCGATGACANNNGTCAACCATGTCAGTGAGCCTGACCACCCGATCCCGTTAGTTGCCTCTTACAACAAGCATGGATTAGGAAGGGCTTATGGAGAGTTGAATGCTGATACTACCAAGCCTTTTTCCAATTCATTTCCACAGCCCCTTAATGCTTACACGATACCAGTAAATCTGAATTGAGGTAGTAGGTACATCATTAACATGTAAATAGACGTTGTCTGATATTTCTCAGATTTTACTTACATATTCTCCTCATGAGACAAGGCAAACTTTGAGTTTTCTGTAAGCAAGGTCTCCATTGCCTCTTGTAGATATCTAATAGCCTCCTTGGCACGGGAGCCTGGGCCTCCCTTCTGTAGTGCCAGCGCCAGACCCAAGTAGATCCTGAAAATAAGGCTACATTTAGACCTCAATATCTGTATTTTAAAATTATCGTTTTGATGTAGAAAGAAATTGATCTTATATAAATGATAATGTTTGCAATAATTCAAGCAATGAATGTGACTTTAACTAAATGAATCGTTTCAATGGTAAACGAATCGTTTTGGCAGGTGAATTATGAAAACATTTTTAATAGTTTAATTTCATGATTGAACCAGTTCTAAATAATGAGGAAATCTTCCCTGCAAAGAGGTTGAAATTGGTCACACATTTTTTCAACAGTGATAGAAACTATCAATACAAACAGGGATTACTATCACACATACTTACTTTGCCAACTGATGCTTTGCGTTCCAGTTGAGTGTGACTTCAAGACGCTTGACTGCATCTTCATAGTTGCCCTGCACGACCAGCAGCCGACCCACATGGAAGTTGAACACAGCCTTAGTATCGTCCAGTGTCATGGCATCCATGTATTTCATGTAGGCCTGACCCAGAGGATTCCCATCATTTTCCGCCTTCAAAGCAGCAGCTCCTTCCTAAGGGGTACATATACCAACATGCTGTGTTAAACATGTAACCGATGTACAACCCTTGGGGGTCAGGCTATGAATATGGGTCTGCATCAATGTATGATTGTCGTAATTGAACACTTCACGAAATGAAATTTCTCTGGCCCATGAATGTAATTTGAATGGGTGGTTATACTTTTACTAGTAGCTGGCTCAGGCTCAAAATAAAGTGAGTGAGTGAGTGAGTGAGTGAGTGGGTGGGTGGGTTTGGGTGAGTGAGTGAGTGAGTGAGTGAGTGAGTGAGTGAGTGAGTGAGTGCCGCATTCAGCAATATTCCAGATCTATGGTTGTGGTCTATAAATAATTGAGTCTGGACCTAACAATCCTGTGATCAACAGCAGGAGCATTGATCTACACAATTGGGAACTGATGACATGTGTCAACCAAGTCAGCGATCCTGACCACCTGATCCCGTTAGTCGCCTCTTACGACAAGCATGGGTTACTGAAGATCAATATTCTAACCCGGATSTTCACGGGTATAAAAAACAGAAAGTGGTTAGAGCACACTGTAAAATCATTGACGACTGGAGAGTGACAACAATCAATAGGATGTTTTCAAGACTTTCTTCCAGCTCCAACATCTCATTCCACAATATTCTATACAGATGGTATCCACCATTAAAGAGGAGTTTGCTGACTTCACCAGAGGAATACCTACTTGGCCTGGTCAGTGAGTTGGTAATGGAGGACTGGTGTGACACGTCTGTCCCTCATATCAGCAGATCACACAGTGCCATCAATGATACCGAAATGCAGCCTGTGAAGGTCCGGGTTAGAATTGATCTGCAGCAACCCATGCTTGTCGCAAATAAGGAACCACTCATAATTTATGGCTGTTAGGGGTGATTATGATTTTTTATGGAGAACCATGTACAATAACACCCCTACCCGACTTGCATGTCATGTACAAAAATCAATGACATCCCTGAAAAGTTCATGCGTACAAAATCGACAACCACCCCTACCTCCCTAGAATAAAATGGATGGCTACCCCTTAAAGTCATCATCACCCCCCGAGGCATAAAATATGAATGGTCCCTTATGGGATTGGGTGGTCAGGCTCGCTGACTTGGTTCACACTAGTGATGATATTGCTCATCTTTCAGCTCACCTGAGATGCTTTCTTGGAGTACCAGGCATACAGTGCCATGACATGATCAGCCTTGCCACTCTGTCCCGTGTCTATCAAATGATGATATTCCTGATCTATTGCCTTCAGCTGCAGTGATATAGGAGCTGTGGCATCAACTCCTCTCAGCTTGGCTATGGCCTGGGCCTCCTCTTCCTTGGAACTCTCCTTCGCTTGCACATTGAAGGACGGTATGTCGGATCTATCCTGTTGAAACACAAACACCAAGTATAAGGGCTCTGACAGGAGGTCGAGGACTTAAACATGGCTCTGGGCTTCATAGACTTGAGGCCTTCAACCAGGGGAGATAATTCATCTTTAAAGTTGCAGACATGGAAAAGAAAATGTACAGTGCACACATTTGGACTTTGATGATGCTAAAAGCCAAATTGTCAATTGTTTGGTACATCACAATTAAAATCAAGGACTTAAGTTTTGTTCTAGTTTAAAGACAAGGTATTCAGTTTAATTATTTCCTACCTGTCAGCACCCAAAGAAGAGCAAATCAAACTTTTCTTTTCAGTAGGGCTGCGCAATATAACCGGTTTACCGGTATTTACCGGTTCAGACATGAAAACGATACGCATTGCAATACGCTGATCGAAAACCGGTATTTTGACATGCATTCGGAAAACTTCATAACACTTGGAAATCTTCGGATATTTCCGTTTTTTAAATTGTTCCTTGTTTCATTTGTTCCAAATATTGTTTACATTTTTATTTTGTCATGATTAAAAGTTTTTTATTAAATACATATCGCAATATATGCTTTTGCATCGCAGTATATCGCAATATGAAAATTCTCTGCAATACCCACCCCTACGTTTCAGGATGGTCAATTAAACCATCACTGTCTGAGTAGTTTGTGGGACTGAAGTCTTGTAAAAATTCATCTCGTTTTCTTTCATGTTTGTTAAATGGGCCAATGGTAAATCATGTTTTGAAATCTTGCCACTCTGGTTTGTCCTAAGGCAAATTTGGAAGATTTCTTGCTCATTTTGGGCAATATTCCACACCATGAATGGTTTACATTTTACCAAAATAAGGAAGCAAAAACATTCATCAATGTGTAAAGCCAAAGTCTTAACCATGCTACCATGCGAATCTGAAAACAATAAAGACAATCTTGGCTTAGAGAATAAGCAGGATATGCCAAATCACGTTCTACAACTGGTTCAGCTGAAACTACAAATGTCATGGATACTTACTTCCTTTTTCAATCCAAACAGATCCTCAGCAATATACCTCTCCTCCAACACCATCCCCAGTTGAAGGTGAAGGTCAGGATCTTTGGCCTTGAACTTAATTGCAGTGGCATAGCAGTATGTAGCATGGTTGAGGAAGTCGATTGGGGATTCATCTTCAGCATATTGCTTTGACTCACCTGGACAAATTCGAACAATGGATATTAGGGAAGAAACAATTAAAGAGAAATAATACTAAGACCAGACCAATTGCATTTCTTGTTTTACAGATTTTTGTCCTCAGAAAACCTAAAGACAGAAGGGGAAAAAAATAAAATAACATAAAATCACCATCAATGTAATATTCCTTCTAAATATTAAATTTATTTAACTTCTGGCAATTTATGAAGTGTATAAAGGGGAAAAACAATTAAAGAAAATAATTCTTGTTAGTTTACATTTTTTACTTATAAAAACATAAGGATTTTATGTTTGAGCGGGGAAAATTAATTTATATTTTTTTTCTTATTCTTGAAAAAATATGACTGGCGGACCCGTAAAACAAGAAATAAAATTGGACTGGCCTTATAAAAACAATTACAATCATCTACATGAGAGTTGCAATGGATAACTAGTTACTTATATGCTTTCCAGCTTTTACAGCAAATGGCCACTACACAAAACAACACGAAAACAGTTCATTACATCTGTGAACAAGTAATTTTTTGTAAGCATGTTCGTTACTGTAGTCACACACTTTGAACACAAAATACTGACATCAATGAACTCCAATTTTGGACCTCACATATCAGCTTATCAATTTGTTTGTGTTACGAAGTAGTTTGTGGGAAACACTCCACATCAAATGTATCTGCCAACAAACATATACCAATTGACAGCCATTTCAATCATTCAGTAACACAGAACATCTGTTTCAGATATGCCTGGCCACTCAGATTTACAAATACTAAAGATACCATATCTCAATCTAGACCTATAAGGCATATCACAGCCCAGATGTAGTCTGGCAGACTAGTTCCAGCTATTGGACAACTGAGAAGAAGGCAACTACAAACACAGAATGTAGAAATAAGGCGGATTCTACCATGACTTGAGCAAGTACTTGCTTGCGATTGGTTAATCAGTGGTTAATAATCATGTTATTTCATGCTTTTACCTTCGGATGCTGCTACACAGTACCAATCACCAAGACTAAACGAGCTCGAACGTCTTTTGTACCTCAAACAGGGGGGGAAATAACCCATTGCCCGACGTCCGAGTCCAGTGTTTCTTTCTGTCGGGCAAGCAAATGTATATATCACACTGTTCCCTATGTCCAGTTGACTTTCCAAAGTTAATTGTGTTGTTTATTTTAAAAAATCAACAAGAAAACGGCCGGTATAGTCGAAAAATTATCAGGGCAAGTGATTTTACATGTGCCACTGTTCCGGWGTACACTAGCAAYTTTAAAGTTATTTCCACCCCTGCTCAAAGTATTGCAATTTCAAAACAAATGTTGAATGTCCAGTTATCATCTTATTCATTTGATATTATTTAAGCACATATTTATCTCTTTTATGTTTTTAGCAACGTCATATGTTAAATGTCAAATGTTATTCATTTGTATTTTTGTCAAGCTCTGTGATCAAAAACCAATTCCTTTTAAAGTAATAAAGTATTGTCTGTCTGTCTGTCTGTCTGTTATACAGGTGTCTTTCTGCTGCATTAATATACATGGGTATACAATTATGATGTATATATGTGTAGAATTGAGCATACATATTCAACATATACCACTTACGACTGAAAAGTGAGGTCACATCCTATATTGACATACAACTAAAGAAAGTGTTTCATTGTCATGGTAGAATAGAGATAAACCTCCTGTCTTGAAGTTAGAGGTAGTATTGATAGCTCTAAATCCAATTCAGCTATCATAAATCTGTTTACCTATCATAAATTACAAATACCTTTAATTTCAAAATACAGTAGGTTTATCTCCCAATTATCACTCTAGTCTAGTGACGGATCGAAGGATGTTGTGGTGGGAGGAGTTATTGAAATATGGTGCATAAAGAAAAAAAAATAATTGTCAAGCGGAAAACTCTCAAGCTCGACTGAAGGTTACAATACCAGTATCACAGTCCCATCTACATCAAAGGTGAAAGAGTATTCCAATATATGATCTCCCCTTCATAATATCCTCAATCTGCCACTGTGGTTATTGGGTAAGGTAAATGAAACTAGCAGTACATGCATTAGAATTAGTTGACGGTAACAGTTTAACCACGTCAAGGCACAGCACACTTTAGCTAGGCTATGTTGACAATTAACATAACCCAAAATTTCGACACACGAACACATGTTCACAAACCAGGTTTAGGTAAACTTTCGAAGTACTTCTCCACTTCAGCTTTGGCGTTCTTAATCAGTTCTTTGACGTCTGTCTCGTCAAATATCTGTTGCAGGCCTTTCTCCCACTTACGTACCTATACCAACATGGCATGCACACTACATCATGCTGACATCGTCTGGTGAACACCTCACACCAGTACATTGACTCATCAAAAGGTGCAGCAAACAGAGAATGTGATCAACCATTACTTCTCTAACATTTGTTAAACAATCACATTTAGCTACTGTGGGTTAAAGGCAAGAAATCTTCAGAATGCTGTGTGTATTTCAGAGGTTTTGTAATACTAAGACATGATTCTGCCATTCTCCAGCAGGACTGAGTTTAGTTTTACACCACTTTTAGCAATATTCCAGTAATATCACGGCGGGGAACACCACAAATGGACTTCACACATTGTACCCATGTGGGCAATCGAACCCGTGTTTTCGGTGTGATGAGCGAACGCTGTAACCACTATGCTACCCCACCGCCCCTCCTGCAGGAAGTACATTTATCTATAACAACAGAAATAGAACAATAACCGGCCAAGAGAGGAGTACCAGTTCTTTACAGTGATTGGAGTTGGAAAGCTGCATTCTGGCTTAAGTGGCTGAATTCTGTTATTTTCTAAAATACTAGTATTTATTATCTCATTAAAATTATGTGACAAAGAGAACAGCTTTGGTCCTTGGTGATACAAAAGATTCTACAGAAGAAGCTCATGCAGGAAGTCGAAGCTGCTGTGGAGACCTTGTCTGTGATGTACATGTACACAATGCAATGCTCACCTCTACTGTGTGGTTGGTGGTGACAGTGGTTCCTTTGAATCGATCAGTCAAGTCCTGCAAGACAGAGTTATGGGGAATAGAGTCTAAGTTATGGATGCTGGTCCTGACAAACTGATTGTTTCCATGGTCAAGTGGGAGCATCGACATATGGTATGTGGTTCAACACCTGGTTTGGATTATACCAAATGATTGTGAAAGTGGTTTTGTGTTGTTATTGTTTAACGCCACTCTCAGCAAAATTCCAGCAGCAGTCTGTAAAAATTCGAGGCTGGACCAGACAATCCAGTGATTGACATCATGAGCATCAATCTACGCAATTGGGATACGATGACATGCATCATACAAGTCACCAAGCCTGACCACCTGACCCTGTTAATCACCTTACGACAAGCACGGGTTGCTGAGGACCAAATCTAACCTAGATCTTCACGGGTTTAGAAGTGGTACTTGTTATTACTGTGCCTGGTATAAAGAGGACAACACAAGGACTGGTCAGCTTGGAGTCTGTGTTAAACTGTGGCACTGTATTTCAGAGTGAAAGAACAACAAAACCAGCATTTTACAGCCAAGTAGAAGCAGCCACACACATTTATTACCCTTAAGTTAAATTTGTCGAATTCTGATTGGTCAATAGCCAAAGCACACGAAACCATGCGGGCGAATTTGCCAGGATGTACAAACCGTACACCTTTGTCAAATCTGTCATGTGATACAATACACTTGTTGTACAAATGACCTTGACCTTAGATGGAATGTGGCTGCCAAATGGCTGATCGCTTCGAAATTTTAGAGTTGGCGTAAACATTTATGTGTATAAACAGAGTAATAAAAGTGTTGCAAAAATTCTTATTTGTTTGTGTCCATAAAAATACTAAAAAATACAATGTTTCTGTATTCCACTTGTCGTTTAATAAAACCTCAATTTCGTTCAATTTTATTATAAACTCAGCCATCCCGAGTTATCTCCCTTTATGACCGTTCAGGACATTAACTGAATATTGAAGACTGAATATTGGTTTTTAAAGGTAAGCTAAATAAAGAGATCTTATGGGTAATAAATTTGTCACACGGTGTTCTCAAAGGGTGTACTGTATTGTAAGACTCTTGTAAATTCCATATTTCCTTCAGCTGGCATTTACAAGGGTCTTACAGTCCCGTACACCCTTCGAAAACACTGTGTAACTAATAATATTCATGGCACTATATGAAGGCAACAACCTTTAATGTGTGGTTTTAAAACTCACTTTACCTCTCCTTATCTGTCATAGCTGGTGTCACGTCAGCAAATAACCTGAAAACTAAGTACCCGGTAATATAAAAACTTGACCTAACCTAAAATATGCTCAGTGAACCACGTACCTCAGTTTTCAGTGCGACATTACACTTTTCAATGCTGGCGCCAAGGTCCCTGTACTTCATGACCTCTGAAGCACCTGAAGAAAGAAATTGAATTTTAAATTTGGGATTGTATTTTATTCCGACACCTCAGTCACTCCAGCTTACACAATATA
>VKKT01001105.1:207418-219124 GCA_008038995.1 Haliotis laevigata
CATGTTGTTGTGACCCACAGGTTTCGTGCCTACAATAAATATCATCAGCCAGAATGGACTTTGTAGTTCCTGCGACATTCCAGTGGTTATATGCTAGTTTTGAACAATATCTGCGTAACAGGCTTTTATATTAAATATATGTATTTATTATGTATGTATAACTTCTTCAGTCACGATATGACTGAAATACTGCTGACGTGACTTTAGATTTTAACTCACTCACTTATAAAACTGTAAACACCAAAAGCTGTAGCTGCTATAATCTTGCTGACATTACGGGAATGCTGACTACACGACAGCTCTCTTATCAAACAGATGGAGTCTTTTCACCGAGAACTACAAAAGATTGCATTTTGTTAGATTTCTTCTAACAGGTTAAATATCTCTGCGTGTTTAGATCTACACTGAATTTAGACGCCATAAGTTAAGTATAGTGGCGTGTATTGTGCCCCTTTGTTTCAGGCTGTCCCCAAGTTTATTGACAAAATGGAGGATGAATAAAATCAATACATTAGGGCCTAACTAATCATACGAAGCACAACAGTCGGTCATGACGAACACGGATACTACAGAGAGAAGATTCCCAAACAGAGTGAGGAGGGCTTTGTCCTCTCCTTGAAGGAGTTCAAGAAATGAAAATACTGTCGTGTAAAAAAATACAGAATATAGTTCTTTTGAAAATGAAATCAATAAGGGTCAATGATAATTACATTAAAACCCCATTCTCAGATGCCAGAAATGGATAATACGTTCTTTAGACTTATGGGCAATGCAAACCATCGTCAGAATAGAAACATAATCATTAATCTACCTGAGGTCTGAACGTCAGTGATACTTGCAACCGTGTACGATTGCATCTAGTAAGAAGGAAGACATGTATATAATCAATTTCCAGCAAGCTGATTGAGTACAGCTGTAAATCACCAGAACATTATAACCGTTGCATTTTGATATCATTGTAACTAACCAAACCACCATACCAATTGCAACTTTTAACAGTGGAAGTTGAAAATATAGCCACACAATCTTATTATTTTTTCCCTGCAAACAAAGGTAATAAGTAATAATGTTACATTACATTACATAAGAAATTACAGCAGCTGGGATCTTTTTACCAGTCAGTGGTGTGATATTATCTTTGTTAAGGAAGTTGTTAAATTTGTCGTGACATATCAAAGATCTGTGATCGTTGTGAAGTTGTTTGGCTGTGTTTGGATAGCATTATCACATACTTAATGGAATCTTGAATAGCGTCAGTTGCAGTTTCGGAATACTGATATGTGTTCCACCAAACAAATAGTCTTTATGTAAACCATTATAACAGTGTACAATAACATTAAGCTATTCATGCCCTTAGATTAAAGCAGCTTTCAGAAAGCAAAAAACATAAATACAAATTTGTCTCAGTCATATTACATACTTCAAAAATTATCTGTCAAAACATTGTGAAAAACAACGCAATATGATTTTTTTTTTTAAAATGGCCTCCGTAATTCAATATTGGATGTGTTCCCAAGAACCTGCTATTAACTTGTTTCAGTCATACGTGAATAAAACCTTTATATTCCTTTGAAACGTCGTTTCATTTATTCTAAACAATGGAATTAAATTCGATTACAAATAACAGAAGCGCAGTGATTAACAGGAGACAACAAAAGCGGACATGAACAAGGTTTTACGAGTCTTGGTTTACAAATTAGTTGAGGTGTATGTTTGCCTTTCTTTAATGTCACTTTTAATTACGATATCTCAAATTGTCAAAAAGAACAGACTATTGATCTGTTGTTGCCCAGCATGAATGAAAAAAACCCATATAGTCATCCATAAATACTTCATCTTCTGTCTGCAAACATTTTTTGCATAACAATTACAGAATAAACACAGTACCTCAATTCATTTAATTAGGAGTCACGATTGACAGCAAGTCTTGTATTGGTGGGTATGTAAATGTTATTTCCGATATAACTTAACACCAGCTTACGACCACAGCAGGATCGACGAAAGAATCAATATCAGAGCCTGGTCTGGCGATGACACGGGGATGCAGTTGAATCTTTAAAGCAAGATTGCCTGTTTACGAGTTTAGCCTTACATATTCTTTATGATGGATGTTAACCTTTTTAGGACACTTTCCACGATGAAATTTTTAACTGTCATGGGAACGTATCCTCGAAAGTTATAAAACCATGCATTAATACGCTTCTCTTAAAATATCATTTGTTCAGGTCACTCGATGAGATCAACGTTACATTCATACCACATCATACACAAATTACACATTGAGATGGCAACGGATCTCCTTAGAGCGTGACTTGAGTGGGGCGAACCTATCTTAGTATGTAGACATTGTGTATTTTAGCACAGAAACGTAATAAAGGATGGCTGTATAGCATATCACTTGAACTTTCTTAATGCAAACCTCGGAATGGAAAGCCAATTCTGTATATGCAGGTTCTGTTGCAGTTCATGCTTGTAATACCCATGTTATAATGTCTGGCGTCAATGATTGCTGCTTTCTAGACCTTGTGATTTTTACATGTTTACACGACTCTTCAAATCATATAGCATGTTCCAGACACTACTTGACTGTATTGAGTTTTCCATTTCAAACCTTCATCCAAGAAAGATATTTTTAATAATGTTTTCATTTAAGTATTAATTTCAAAATAAACATTAATCGATTGATATGTTTTGGAAATAGATATGTAAAATTGGTATGTCAAATAAGCAACTGAAAGGGGGTTAATATATAGTAAAACTTTTGTCCTTGGAAGGTACGTAAGTCCTACAACATTCAAAGTAAATTTAGGCCAGTTTTTTAAAAGTTTATTTGATATTTTAATCCATGAATAGATTTGTTCATTATTGCTACGTTTTATGTTTATTTGCTACTTTTTAATTTTAATCTGTGATTTTTTAGTTATTTTACTTTTCTTTGTTTACGGGTATTTATATCGTGTCAGATTGTCTTTATTGATATGTAGCTTTCATAGTTACGGAATGGCTGAAATACTGCCGATGTGACTTTAAATTGTAGTCCTGTTCACTTATTTATGAAGGCAGGTCATGAACATGCCTTATTTGAAGTTTCACATTAATTCCTTTAACTTAAACATACAAGAACTACGTATCCAAGCCACCATACCTGACCTATACCTGACTCTGACGTATTTGATAATGAAATTATTTCTATCATTGCCGCACTCAGCAATTTTCCAGCTATATGGCGGCGGTCTGTAAGTAATTGAGTCTGGACCAGACAATCCAGTGATCAACAGCATGAGCATCAATCTGTGCAATTGGGAACCGATGATATGTGTCAACCAGGCCAGCGAGCCTGATTACCCGATACCGTTAGTCGCCTTTTACGACAAGCATGGGTTACTTATGCTTCATTCTAACCCGGACCTTCACGAGTATTTCTATCACTGTCTTTCCTATCCATTTCGACACAGATCTGATTGCCAACATTTAGGAAAACCATGACAAATATGCAGACCTCGCTTATGAAATGTCATGTTTGCATCCGAATACCAAGTTTGCCGACTCCCAATTATTCTTATTGCTCTGAGTTAAGGTATCTACACATTTCCCCAAAACATTCTAGGTGGGTTCAACGAGGCCGCGCCTGTTTGCAGAGGTTCCATTCGCTGTGTGGGATGTGTGTAAAGGGGACAAGGACCCTGAGCTGATAGGGAGCCTAAAACGCAGAATAACACGGATCCACTTTACTGCATCCATAAATTTTAATCTGTAAATAATAATCATATTCAATCTTCTTGAGGGGGGGAATCATTGACCATCTCGTGGAAGTTCAGACACATACATACTTAGGGGTGCAGGTTAAACTCCAGCATACCCATATGAAGGACAAACTTTGAGTTTCTACAGCGCCAAATTCCATTCACAAATTGAATGCTCATAACACTACATAAATATTACTCTTGTGAATGGATCAATGCCCCTCGATCTTTCATTCACAGATCCCAGGAGGGTATACGGGCCAAAGTGGTCATCTTGTCTGAAGTGTAAGGCGTACTCTTGAGCTTCACTCCCATATCAAGCTGAGAAACCTTCCATATGCCAAGAAAACTGTTAGAAGTGGCGTTCAATTGGGTTGACTCACTCACGGTTATTCTCCAACATATTAGCTGAAACACCTAACTAATTCATATTGTCAGTCCTTGTTATTAGGATCTATACCGATCTCATTGGCTATTACATCCACAGAGAACATTCAATCCCTTTCGTTCTCTTGGGGCCATTGATTAACCGACCATCATGTTAACGTCTTTACAAGAAGAATGGGATAGACTTACTCGTGAGACAACTGTTTGTGTCAGATACAGTCCATCTTATCAGCTTCAGTATGGCAAGATTTTAATAACCATTGAATACCTAAATGCAGTTATAAACCACAAGGTGTAAGATCATACAATTTGTGAGAGAGATCGTATAATTTTTGTGAGAGAGATCATATAATCTGTGAGACGAGAAATATATCTGATACTGTATTCTGAATGCCAGCTGTCACGTTTATCCAGGCTTAAAGAGCAGTACAAGATATCTTTGGTAGACTAATTGCACCATAGCTGTGTAAAATTATTTCAAGTTACATTAAGGGGACATTTTAAACGTCTCATGGTGTCTAATGAATTTGGTATATAGATTTCAATACAGTTTACCTGATAAAACTATCTGGAAGAGTTAACTGCGTTCATGATTCATCTTTAGAGCAAACACCGAACATTTATAACATCTATTAATGGCAGACCACAGAGCAGGAACAAAACACGTTCATGCACAGTGAACCAAAATGTGTTTACTCAGTAAAAGTATAATGTTCATCTTAGGAAATCCATGAAACATTTATCTGTAGAGGTAAATTACCATATCGTTCTCAAACTCAGTAAATGCTCTATTGTTTCATATGATTGTCTGGTCCATCACTTGATTGTCTGGTTTGTTTATATGACGCAGTCGCACAGCATCTGTACTGCTGGCAACACACATCACTGATTTCAGAAATTCACGGTTTCCACCGGTGGGCTCACCTTTCCGATCATGACTCTTTGATCGTGAACACATGTTGTGTTAGCGTATCTTATGTTATCGATCACGGGATTGCCTGGTACAGACTCGATTGTTAACAGTGAGTGAGTGATTTTAGTTTTACGCCGCTTATAGCAATATTACAGCAATATCACGGCGCTAAAAAAATGAGCTTCACACATTGTACCCATGTGTGGAATCGAACACAGGTCTTAGGCGTTACGAGACAACGCTTTAACCACAAAGCTACCCCACCGCACCTTCACCACACGACATAAACATTCTCGGAGAATATTAAGGTGTGTTGTCATTTAAGGTTACTCAGAGATTGACATTGTAGTCACAATGGACTGACAATTGTTCAAGGTGCCATCTAGACAATACTGATGATCGTTCATGTTACTAAATTCAAAACATCGCTTACATATAATTCCTGGAATGAACCAAATCTTTGAAGCTTGACATCTGAGGAAGCTTGTGCCTTAAGGAATCCTAAGTTCAAGGTTAAGGGTACCTGACTCAAAGGATATTACCGGTTACCATAGTGACTGTTCTAACATCACGATGCACATGTAATGCAAGGCTGTATCTCCAAACCAAGAACTAAACTTTTCTCTAAATAAACACTTGTTTTATTGTCAGTCATTAACTTGCATTCATCATGATATGTTTCTTTGCACATTATGTCGACGTTACTGAGAATCCCTTCAACGCCCCTATCGATTTCCCATTTACGATCTCTTATAGATTTGTCTATGACGCTCGGATGATATAGCCATTCCCATACAGTCTCCTCTGAAGAATTCCCCTTACTGATTTATGTGCTTAGGTTGATAAAAACTACCTGTAGGTTGTCGAAAATAGTCATCTATATTTTTTCCTCTGGCCGGAGATGTTGCCTTGAAATAATTTCGGCTTCCCCTTTTTGTCTTGTTTGCGATCAAACCGCTTGCGTTAAGCCACAGGGATTCTCTGTTGTACATTAAATGTATCAATCTTTATTACTTTCTTAGGCCCTATAGGGTATATGGGTAATGGAAATGGATGCTTGATGCTGTTAAACTAAACATAAGCGATGCGTCTCACGAAGAAGCGTTGTGTAGGAGGAACTGCATGTCCTGGCAACTTAAGGATATTGTACTATCTTTCAATAGCAATAGCTCCTTGTCCAATTCTTTCCGTAACAGGGGCGGTGGGGTAGCCCAGTGGTTAAAGCGTTCGCTCTTCACGCCGAAAACCCGGGGTCGATTCTCCACATGCACATGGATACAATGTGTGGCATACAACCATACGATGACGTACGTAACATTCGGGTTTCACGCATGCGTTAGTCATCTGGCAATCGTGTACCTGTTACATGGGAAGAGTAGCCCACCAATACAGAAAAATTGGCAATCGTGTACCTGTTACATGGGAAGAGTAGCCCACCAATACAGAACAATTGGCAATCGTGTACCTGTTACATGGGAAGAGTAGCCCACCATTACAGAAAAATAAAACCACATCCATCGACATTGGCTTCGTCGTTACATTGTTATTTTCTGAAACGTCATTGTGAAGAATATAAAGTAGTTGTTATCCATAAAATGTGTCATGTATTCATATTCATCAACAGTTAACATACATTCACGGGGCGGTGGGGTAGCCTAGGGACTAAAACGTTCGCTCGTCACGCCGATGACCCGGGTTCGATTCCCCACATGGGTACAATGTGTGAAGCCCATTTCCGGTGTCCCCAGCCATGATATTGCTGGAATATTGCTAAAAGCGGCGTAAAATCATACTCACTCACTCACTCATACATTCGCACTGGCGATGATATACATGACTGTAATGTATAAGCGTGCAAAGCGTGGCATATTGCCATTTGATTCCTTGACACATAACATTCACTGACGTTACAGTAAAATAAGAAATGATGCCATACCTTATGCTGAAGAAAGAACTCAAGATATCCTTGACTTCAGTATCGGTTTGCGTAAAATTGCAATATAACGAATCATTTAGATGATTGAATGGCCTGGAGCGAAATGCCCACAGGCCTAACTACCAGTATAACGGAACTCTGTTAAAGTTGATGTCGAATCATCTGTACCTTCTGCTGGTGATCAAAGATCAGATCAGATTCACGAGCCACAAAACAACCAAATCAACTACGAACTTCGTCTGATGGTTACGTTTACGAAAACGTATTGCACCACGCGAATAATTGAACGAAATATTAACGTATTTAGCCCATTTCCAGCAATCGGAAATCAGAGAACCCGAATGGTTTTACAAGGAGCATCACTGTCTGCATCGGATCAGGAATATCGAGTGGACACTGTAAAAACTGGACTACTTTACCACCTCTCTCCCGACAGTTACAAATTACAAATAGCATTATTTTCATTTTACCAAAATGTTTTCCAAATTAAAACCATTCATGTGCAAGGGATCATAAACGAAGCGAAAGGCCTTCAGCTAAAACTTTGATACAGTGACAAAACAGTGGCAGTTCCACTCTTGTTCTCGTTATTCAAGTCCACTGTACTTAGGTTAAAGGCACACCGCCCGTGAGAACACGATGATAGTCCACGCCTTACAAGACATCTACTCGCTAGAGGCACTGGCCCCGAGTTTACTGAAACCATTACAGTTCTTCTCAAAATGAAATTATTTTTTTCAAGGATAATCAATCTTCCAATTTAACTCCATCCTGCTCCTAATTTCAATACGTTCAAGGACCATTTTGTCAGTTTGATAGAATTTTACGTGCCGAGCTGCGTAGTGAGCACTGAGAGACGTCAAACTAGACCCATAAACCTATCGTTAATCTGTACTGCACCAGGGAGACTGAAGTCATCTCCTCGAAGCCCCATCAGCAAATCCCCGAGAACATGACAAAAAATATGTTTTAATCTAATGTATGTCGTGTAACTAGACAGCTGGTCTAGGTGGGCGAGTTGAGTTTAACGCGATTGTGAACTTCATTTAATTTTTACTACGATGGGTCACCTTACATGTTGATGATTGACCAAAGTGACAGAGGCTTGGTCTCCGCGAGTACGGGTTTGGTGCAGAGAAAACACGTGTCATTGTCAGAGAGTATCGCGGTTATAAATACTGACAGATAAAATAATGTGGCTGTGATAAAACATTAGATAGTTGTTTTTGTCACGATTAAGGAATTGTTCCAAGAGGTGGTCTTGGAATTCTGTCTTTATTTTACTCTACTTTACAAAACAAACTTCAGTCATTGTAACACACAAAATTACATTGTCATTGGAAGAATTGGTATAAGCAGATTTGACTGGTTACACTACCACGCTTGTAACGTTGTATTCAGGTTTGCTATGATGGAAACACAATGAGAAAGGTAATTAAGTTCAATGTGAATGAAGGTTCACGCTGTTAAAGTGAACAACCTCATTATAGTAACACACAAACCAAACATAGCCTTGATGTTTCTTATGCTGTGTGTTTTGTCGTGTTTTTGGGGGTTCATTTTCTTTGACAAGAGCGCACGTTTACTCAAAGTTTCCTAGTCGGGAGACGGAAATATAAAACATTAAACTCATGACAGAATACACACATGGGCTACGTGAACACTGTCCCTGGTTCGCAGATGTCACATGCATTAGGTCAGACTGCAATTCTTCATCGTCGACGTTGTCACTAGTCATGTGGTCACTGATGCCAAAACTTGTCGTCCGATACGTTTGCTTGATGTTCTAGAGGTTTGACCATGTCAGTCAATATTTTTAGATATAGGTATAACATAACGTAGAGCAAGGACAGTGTCTCACGGACATTTACATACAAACTATCGGGTGATGGAAGCAGGTGTTCACTCACATTTATATAGGGCACTGAGGAGTAAGGCTTCTGTTTGTTTGTTTATTTGTTTGTTTTATATCTAGTGTTTCAGTAAATGGGTTTGCAACCCCCTTTTTCAATGTCACAAGAGGTTGTCAGGGAGACCCAATATCGCCCTATATATTTATTCTTTGTGCCGAAATCTTAGCAATCATGATTAGAAATAATAGTAAGATAAAAGGAATTCAAATAGGCAACATAAAATCTCTACTGGCACAATTTGCAGGTGACTCTACAATCATTTTGAATGGATCTGAAACAGTCTCTACGCTACAATGAACACATTATCTTCTTTTGCTAGATTTTAAGGTTTAAAAGTTAATGCTAAAAAAATTGAATTGATATGGATAGGGCCAAAGAAAAGGTCAAGATAAAAACTATATGAGGATTGGAATTTTGACTGGACACAAACACAATTTAATTTGATGCGGAATTAGAAAATATGGTTAGCGTAAATTACAAAAAATAAATTTGTTAAGATAGAAAAAGAAATGAAACTATGGGCAAAGAGAACATTAACTCCAATTGGCAGAAATGTAGTATTAAAATCTTTGCTTCTACCTAAGCTTAATCATCTATTCAGCAGTATAACTACTCCGCCAAAATAGAAAAAATGTTTTCAATTTATCTGGAAGTCTACACCAGCCAAGATCAAGAGGAAGGTAATGTCAATACAGCCATAATATGGTTTGCATTAGTGTACCTGTTGTAGAAAAAGTAATTGCAGCTTAGAAATTAGGATGGATTAAAAGTGGGCAATCATATTTTTTTAAACTGTAGTGAATACAAATGTCATGACTTTGGCTAATAGTTCATATATTTATGAACATATTGCTCCAAATATTCATAACACATTTTGGAAAGAGATATCACTATTATGGAGCTTATATCTGAATTGTTTTGACACTAAAGAAATAACTCTTGAAGATATTATGAGCAAATCAGTTTGGTATGACAATTCCATAAAAATTGATGGTAAGCCCATTATATTGCACAGTGGCATAAAAAGGGTATAACACTTGTGAATGATTTTATTAATGAACATGGTAAAATATATATGAGTTTGATGAATTTGTTAAAAATATAGAGTTAGAACCAACTTCGTGACCTATCAAGGAATTAAACAGGCTATGTTGAGTTATTTACAAAATATTAATAACAATCATTTAGTGACAATTTCTCAAGGACCAATATTGCCATTCAACATCTCAAAAATACATAATAAATCAAGATGTAAGGTACTTCTGAAAGGAAAATTCTCAATGAGTCTAATTTTACAAAACTTAAGACCTACAAAAATTGGGAAAGTTACCTAGGGCAAACATATACTGATTCAGAATGGATAAACTATAATTTGATGGTAAAAGATGTACTGCAAGTATTGGATTAAGATGGTTTCTGTTGAAAGTTTTACACAACATCCTGAGTACCAACAGTTATTTATTTAAGATTGGCTATGTACCATCAGCAGCTTGTGCCTTATGTAACGAACCAAATGAAACAATTTCACAAATCTTATCTAAATGTTTATATTCTGTTGATCTATGAGAAAAGCTATTAGAATGGATTGGAAATTATACAGAAGGCAGAATCACCTGTAGTGAAGAACATATATTGTTTGTCTTAAAGGGTAAACATAATAATCCTTTGAATGTTGTTATCGTGATAACAAAATCTCTCCTTTACAAATTTAATAGAAAAATGACTAAACCAAACTTTAGGACCTTAGGAGTAAGGCTTCTGTTTGTTTGTTTGTTTGAGGATTAACGCCATGCTAAGCATAGTTCAAACTACATTTGATGTATAATCGAATCTGACCCAGACAATCCAGTGATTGAAACCACGGGCAACGATCTCAATAAAAAACTTACATCAAGCAAATCAGCGAACCTGGCTACCGATCCGTTCATCGTCTCCTTATAACAAGTATTGGTTGCTGAATACCAATTCTAACCTGGATCCTCCCCACTGGATTAATGCTTTCTTCGGAAAGGTCTTATTATTAAAAGGGGATACGCTGAATGTACACTGAACAGTGTTAGTTTTTCAGCGATTTTACCTATGACATTTGTGTCAAGCATATGTGGTGAGAGTAGGAAATGTGTGCTGGCAAATGTCATTTCAATTATTGACGCATTGACTTTTTCCCTCAAGTGAGAAAGAAAGAAGGCAGGACTTATAGAACATGTGCAGAGTTACCTCACTTGTAGCTATAACTATTTCCTGCCGCAGGTTCTGTTACTCCTGGCAGGGAAACTGTCCAATGGCCAGTCCCTTGTAAAAAGGCGGAAGTAGGCACGGATGAGGACTGTCAATAAAACTAACGTGAGTTTAACAGTTAACAGCGCGTTATCGCTATCGATTTGATTTTTGCAGGTGAAGAGTGAGAGGCGTTGCTCATTAACTGTAAACGCATATACAGTCGCAAACAAGTTTCAATAGCATTTATTCTCTTGCTTGAAAAGCACTAACGTATTCGTCAATTTTGCAGTCGTAGGATTTATTGAGGGATTAATTTAATGGTCAAAGCTTTGCCAATTTTTGTGCCCCTTGTCGCATAGCTAGGCCACATGGCTAGAGTGGGTGAGTGAATCTCGTCGACAATAATTGAGCCATACTGGTAATGAAACCTTTGCATTACTCAAACGCATTACGTAACCAGTGTGTAACAAACGCACATGTACACGCACACGCACACGCACACACGCAGCTTAAGGACGATGCTCAAAATATCAAATACTGGTTTATATCATCCAGACTAATTCTATCTATAATGTTTGGCGAAGAACAGGTCCT
>VKKT01001105.1:319475-329591 GCA_008038995.1 Haliotis laevigata
GGCGGTGTAGCCTAATGGAACTGATTATGGCACTGTCAGTGTATCGAGTACATCACACAAATATCAGCAATGAAATAATAACAATTTAAGAATCTTACCATCTCTTATTCTTTTATAGTGCCCTGAAGAAAGAATGTGACGTTTCTTTTTTGACTCAGTATATTTTTTCTGATTTCACAATTTAGTTCTGTAGTTTTGGGTTACGTTTTCCGTTTCAGTTAAGGAATTAACACGAAACAATATTTCATTCCACTGTCCAATGCGTCATTTATTTCTAAATGTGAACTATGTAAAAAAGACTTTGCACTTTTCGGATGCCCGTCAAACGCAGTCATGAAAACAATTATGTCTAGTGACGTCTCTTTATGACAACAGTATCATAAGGGCGTTCAATAAATGACATTTTCCTAGTGATTTTGGCCCACTACATATTGAATAATTTCCCTTTTACAAATGTATGAATGGCTTTAGAATTTCAACCGACCTTTCCTTGGGCGAAAAGAGCAGAAAGAAAGAAGGGATCGGACTCCCGTGTGGAGGGAAAAACAGACCGAATTCACTGAGCGATAATACTGGTTCATCAACGCCTGAAGCATATCTCAATTTCTAAAAACCGAAATTGGTTGTATGCTCAAGACCGTTTAAAAAATTCTCAGTAAAAGACTTCCATCAACGCAATACATTGATTTTTGCAAATAGTGTTGAATATGACCTTTATTATTTCTTGCTTGACGTTTCAGCGTTCGTTTCAGAGCAGTACAAGCATACATTAGAAATGGCATGCTTCACTAACAATGGAAAAAGAACATGAGTGTCTTGTGGGAAAAGATTGACAATGGATCAGAAATATCTGGTTTGTTTCAAAACAACACTAACCTATTCTGTAAGTCCTAGCAGCCTTGCGATTCATTAATGATCCACGCCGGATCATGTGTATGTTCCATTCTGTGTATATGTACATATAATTATACTAACTATTGAAGGTAGGAATGATGGTTAAATAATCATACATATATATATATTGTTGTTGTCACGATCTGATACATTTTAACGTTGTCCCAGTAGCTGAACATGAATGTATGAAAACCAAATCGACCTGGCATTTATGAAACCCCTTTTACAAATTCCTAATCTTAGAAGCAAGTAAGTTGTTTCATGCTATGCCGGGCGGAGGACGAATTGTAGATTTTAAAGACGTTCATCGATATTTTGAGGCAGGTGATAAGGCATTTAAATAATCTAACACGAACATCACTTTCAGTTCATTTTTTCACAGTACTTGCCAGTAAATCTATAGAATCAAGCAAACTCTTTAGTCCCTGATGAGAATGGGTCTTTTTCGACTGATCGATTCTCCTTGGAACTGATTTCATTTTAAACGCACATTAATGATGTTCACGCAATGTCGACGTGGAGGCTTTTGGGGTAAAAAAAGCACGGTGCAGCTGATCTTCTTGTAGGACGAATATACTGAAGTTTTTGTGTGACAGGGCAGGAAATATAATCATTCAGTTTCCCTTTTGATATGTGTTGTGAGTGTATAGTGCCTCAAAGAGAGAAAAATGCAATTTTAATTGAAGTATCTGGCTACATAGTGATTTTTTTAGGTTACCTTCGCCTAAAACCAAAATGATCTTATAGTTTCTTGTAGATTATAACTATGTTGTATTTTAATTTTCTTTGAAATAATATTGACAATGAAATGTTAGATTGGTAYAGCAGGGCTGGACATGTTCACCGAGTGTCATTTCTAATATCATATTTCCTGATGGGAAAAAGTAACTGTGCTTCATATGTAATTCGGTAAATATAGATCTGTTCTGAAGTTAGCTAATGCATCTTTCAATGCGTATTCATGAAGACATCTCCTCGACCTTCAGGTGGTGATTCAAAGTTTACACGTACTTATTCATGCACATGGATGTTTGTTGGGGGTATAATAGTTAAAAACGCGTTTTATCTACAGTGTGAAGACGATTGTATAGCTATCCGTTGGTCTTTTTATTAAATGTAAATATCACATACGTGAGTTTTCGGCTTGCTAAATATCAGCGTCTGTGCGCGAAGGGTTTGCTGCAAATAGGAATTGACCAAAGTATACTTGCCAGAGATGTCAATGTTTATCGAAGCAGAATATCATTTCTTTACAGGCGTTAGCTATCGCAGGGCAACTCCCATCACTTGTTATTGACAGGTCGGTATACATGCTGTAATGACAACATATCATTGTTAAGGAATATCTGATTGGTGCGGTCCTAACAGTCATATTCTACCCTTTGTGCAAATGCAGAAGACTAACGTCACGATGCAGCATGGTAATGCCCGTCCACATGATGTAGTTGTTATGCACCATGCTGTACAATTGTCGCAAAAAACAACTGGGATGAGACGGATCGACGTCAACGACAGGACCAGAACCAGTTCAGTTGGCCAATCCCCAGATTGGAACAACGTCTCTAAGACTGTTTCAGGTGCCTGTCATGGGCCGTCGCTGCTCATCAGTATCAAATATTGGTCATCGCTGATATTTGCATTGTTAATTGAGTTGTTACACTCCATTTTAGGGCGTCTCTGTGTCTCTTCGAGTATTGGCTTCGTAAATGAAATTGATTATGTTGTTATCTCTATGGCATGGTTTCGCGCCATAATATGAACCATAGTTACTATTTTCCGTTTGTATACATAATCTTTTCACTGAGCCTTCGAATTATCTAATAATGTCTACAGATAGAAATACTGTAGAATTTTCGGTGTCGTTTTAGAAAATAGAGTTTGCACTTGGATCGTCCTGAGACAAAATCACTCGTCAAGGAAGCAACGACTTCTTGCCTCACATTACCTCCGACATTTAACTTGAATGTGCGAAACTGCGCAGTACTGTATTGTTATGTTAACGGTGATGCTATTTTCTATTTGAACATTTGAAGTTACAGAACAAACGCCTTCCCATCTCACGTTGAGCTTTTCAAATGTAGCAGTGTCATCTCAGTAACATCAATACAATCTGTTGTGATTTCAATGAGTAATTCAACCCATATCGATGGCATCTTAAAAAAAGAAGATCACTCTCAAAGCAGTGTGATTGTAAGGATGAAAACAAACATACTGCGGTATCGATTTTTCCCCCATCGTAATTTGAAAAAAAAAGAATAATTAGTTTAGAAGTTTTTAATGGTTCATGTCTAGACTTTTACCACTCTGTTGTAAATACAAATTAATCTTTAAAACCCACAGCCTTTGTCAGATGGTGTTTATGATTTGTGGGCAAATAGTGATGACACTAGTTGCTCTCGAAAAGATAAGCGTATCCTGCGGAGTCAATATGTACTTCCACATGTACCATACAGCCTGGTGAAAGCATCACTTAAGCCTTGAATGAATGTCATACGGATCAAACATATTTTACGGCAGGGAAATTCCCATGGAGCTCCTTGGAAAGAACACGCTGGATTGTACTGGGACGATTGTGAAATGTGGAACATAAAGATTGTAACAGCTGGGATATTGCTTCACAAAAATGGAAAGTTACATTTTGGAAAGATGAAGTCTTCCGCTCATCTCTCTTATTCTTGATATCGCAATATGTATGCTTAGTCTCTGTATACATTTAATTTTCATATTAAAAAATGAACCTATTTAAATTGAAAAGGAGCCCCAGTAAGATGGGAGATTCCTGAACCTAAGAAATCTAGACTTGTTTCATTTAGGGACTTGAGCATTGCAGGCGGAGAGGGATAGGCAGTAGGGAAAATACTGTGGTTAAGGGACTGTGAGACAGACTAACGCCATCTACGAGAGTTCTCTTTCCAAACTCAAATCACCTCAATGAACGCTGTCAAGTTATCCGGGCGATAGGCTTTTCTAACAGTAATCTGGAATTCAGGGTTTTGTAGAAGGTTCATTTGAATTCAAGTGAGTGAGTGCGTGAGTTGAGTTTTACGCCGCACTCAACAATATGCCAGCTGAATGGCGGCGGTCTGTAAATAATCGGATCTTGACCAGACAATCCAGGGATCAACAGCATGAACATCGAATTACCTTTCCATCATTATTGGGTTATTGCCTCTGGATGAACATGTGCGTAGCTTGATGATAGACCTAGTACATCTCGGTGAGAAAAACATCAATGAATCCGTTTAAGTACAGTACTGAAGCTGTTACTACCGACGGAAATAACGTTCTTCCCAGACTGATTGAAAAAAACACAATCTTAAACTATCCTGGTATCTGCTCGAAACGAACCACATGGCCTTGTCAGTATCAGCTTTCAAGTCTTATCTCTGATCCCACCTGTCGACGGTGTCCATTTAATCATCATTTGCAGAACTTGTATGTCCTTGTTATAACTAGTATCATGACAATTGAGGTGTTTGTGACTTCTGTTTGCTAACAATATTATCGAGGAGACATTGGTCTGTCTGGTCTAGATCAGGCCCGAAAGTTAAATAACCATTCAATGTTTCTCAATTCCGAAATTATATGACTGCGTGCAAATAAGTAGCAATCAAACCTTATCCTTTACGGATACATGTGGTGTTGCATCAGCGGACAGGGGTTATTGCTCGCATTGCGAGATTAGTACCTGCTTATTACGGCAGTGCTAGCTCGAAATACGCTTTATACAAGGGACATTTTGACTCGTTCTTGAGATTGGTCTCCCCCGGAACGTGTCATGATTGTCTAATGGCTTAACGACAACAATATACGTTAACATAACAACGGTAGAACGATACCCTGGTCCAATGTTCTCTCGATGAAAGCACTCATGCCCTTTTCTCACTTGTTATTCACAAGTCTTTTTCTAATTTAACCAGTTTCCTTTCACTATGTAAACAATACCTATTTCTTATGTAACCAGTCTATATTCGTGATTGAATCATTCTCGTTTACTTATGTAACTAAGCGATATTTCGCGTGTAACCAATCTCTTTCCCTTATGTAACCACTTTCTATTCTTATGTAACCAGACTCCTTTCCTTATGTAACAAGTCTCTATTTCTTAGGTAACCGATATCTGTTCCTTATATAACCAATTTCTTTTCCTTATGTAACCAGTCTCCTTCACGAACGTGACCAGTCTCCTTCAATAATGTAACCTGCTTTTTCCTTGGGTACCCAACCCCAACACATACCGTAACTTACTGGAATCTATCCTTGATAATATAGGTCAAGTAAATATTGGGTACCTTTTCGTTTGTTTCATAATGTTTCGCCTATAAATATTCCTTTAGACGGTCTAATCAAGGCTTACCTGCTTCACGGAGTGTCGAATATTGTATGAATTATGAAAAAATAGTGATCAGTTTGTATCCCTGGTGAAGGGTGGGCCACTGTGGTTCTGTGGATAGAGGTACATATTTTTCTCCTGGAGAGCTCGTTGCTTCCATCGCTTGCCACATGTTTCATAACAAGAGACGTCGTCAGAAGGTAGCTTATATTTCCTAGTATATCACTGAAAGTGGGAGAAGACAAGGACAAAGGACAGTATATTGAATAGGGAACTAATGTTAAACTGTTAAACAGAAGCAAAGTATTTTAATGAACTACCAAAAGCACCAGCATTTGTGTATCAGTGGAATAGCACACACACGCTTACACGCACGCACGTCGCTATGTGAATGCAATACTCTTAAACCCCATTTTCACCTCACCTTGTTGTAGCACGTCTATACCACAAGTATAGTCAGTGTACCGAACCTATAGCAGTCTCTACGCTCCCATGGCAGCTTAAACTGTGTTTTCACTCAGATAGCATGGCAGATTCATTTGCAATTCCTCACTCATAACAAGGCAAATAGGCAAAAGTTAGCAACACCCAACGAAAGTCAATTACATATCCATCACCACCTAACAGTAAACGCAACGAATGACAAATCTGTTTTTCTTTTCTTTGAAGGGACATCTCACATTCTCGGAAACACCACCTGAATTATGGTCGGGAAAACAAATGCATTACAGAAACACGGAAAAGGCTTAGCTACATGTCGTTCGGTGCAATCTTTAAAAGTATCTTGGCAGTTACAAATGACGGCTTCTATGTGTGAGTGAGCGAAATATCATTAACGTTCGTTTTGAGGATGGAAGTTTACAGTAAGTGAAAATGATGTGATGTTAACAAGCGTGGGATACAATTAATCTGGCATTAATCCCTTGGCCGAGTTCAGTAAATCTTTCTAATCAGACCAAACAGCGAGTACAATACTGACGTGTTGTCACCAGAAATAGAAACGCTGGCGATACGTCGTATGTACCGTTGTCTAAACAAGGCGGATAAGCAAGATCATAAGCGTAAGATGATATACAAGTTTGTCAATTGTTTAAGACCTGATGAAATAGCATCACAATGTCTTAGTTTTCTAAACGGTTTCATAAAAACAGTAAAACAGAAGAAATACAAATTCCGGATCCTGAAATTAGATTATTTTAACAGTAATTGTCCTGTACGAAAACATCTTTTATAGAATCATCAATACTCACTATACAAGAAATGCAAACTAAGGATCCTGAGATTGAAAATATTCTTCAACAGCATAATATGGACCGAAAACATGTCGTTTATTGTTGCATCATTCTATCGGTATTTAACCACATAACATGTTTGTTGCGCGAGGTCAGTGGACAATTCTTGTACTTGCCTTTGCATGTGTTTGTGTTCTGAGCCTCTGGTAGAGCAGGATACATGCACGAACACCTTGTGTCATCACTGATGGAAAGCGATTCATAACTACCTGCTTACGATCGTAAATCGAAGATCGTATATCGACTTTCAACAGGCATTTGCTTGAAATGACACAAAATGCTATAACCAGTAATCTAGTCAATTATATCGCTTAGATCACCAACATTATTATCGGTATGTCGATGTACTGACAAAATAGAATCATTTAGTATATAGGAACACGAGTGTCCCAATCGTTTGAGGCACAGATGTGTAAATGTGAATATGCCAAGTAATGTGGCAGTTTTGCTTGATCATACATGGTTCTTTCAAAATGTGATTACAAAGAACCCACACCTTAAACAAAACGTATATGCCCGCAGACATATTAATTTTGAGACCATTGATCAGGAACACGTAAAGATTCTGATAAACACTTCTATGAATAATGACCTTTCTTATTGGTATTCCTCCAGCAGTTTCTCATTTTCAGGGAGAACCATAACTCAAGTAGAAAAAACCAAAATGTATTCATTTAATTACTTGTACGTTGCCCACTTCGGCTACCTTTTGTGAACCACAAAGAACGAGTAGTACAGCCACATATTTCACTCTATAATGTTACACAGTAATGCCACGAGATTTGGCGACCGATGAAGGTTAAAATTTGACCATTTTCTTCACCACAGATGTTTAAGGTAGTTTCAGCAAAAGATCCTATTAAATTTTGCCTGTGAAAAAGGGAAAGATGTTTAATCGCACAATTTTGGATTTTCAAGTAAAGTACATTGAACTAACGTACGCCATAATATGATGGGTACCATGTCATACATCTGTCCCAATCAATTATTTGAACACGCAGCACTCAGAAATTTATTGAGCTTTGTGATGGCGGTCTGTCTTGCTTGGAATTGATAATCCTTACACGTTAACCACTTTATGGAAAGACGTGTGTTCGATGCTGATAAATCGTAACATCCTAAAATGGAATTGAACCCAGAATGTAAACATTTGTCTGTAAAATGATACTACAATTTATCCCTTGGCATATTCGAATCGGCATACTGAAAAGCACCAAACTCTTTGCAAATGACAAACGAAGGTGTCTGTTAAGGAAGTCTATTCTTACGGCAATGTTTGAATCAGGTCATGATCCAGCATGTCCACTTCCATATGATAATAATAATAACGTTAAAATTTGTACAGCGCCTGAAGTAAATATGAGTAAATGAGCTATTACAGTTTGGGCGGCCTCGTTGTTAAATTACTTAATAACAATAATACGAATGCAACGTCCGATGACTGATAGTTTGGGCCCACCGGAAGACTGTCTGTCAACAAATGCCCTGCTAATACCACACCATTTTCTTATTCTTGTCCTACAGCAGCGCATGTGGGGGTAAAAAAGGAAGGCGGTCCATGTTGTCATTATGGTACTGTCTATACAACCTTTTGTGGTATTCATGTTTACTTGATCAGGAAGGATAATGAACGAACACAAGTCAATTTCTTTAACGTTGAGTTTTTCTCAGAGACCAGTGTTGCATTGGGTGCATTAATGAAGAGTTGTCAACGACCGGATATAGACCTAGCAGCCGAAAACACGCAGAACTTTTCACTACTTCCATGGTAAGAGAAATGAATTCCAAGGTAAATCTCTCGAGATGAGTTACAGAAAACGATGAAAGCAGCACATTTCGCCTGTCGCTGTGTTACTGAGGAGTCTTCGCCCCCAGATAATTGACCCTGTCGTTGACTCCGTCACGTGCTCTTACAATAATATAATAAAGGTTGTTCAATAAATGACGCTCAAAAATGAAGCAAAGCAGACGGCTTTTGAAAAGATCGTGTCGGAGATAGGAAGACTGTTGTCAAACAAAGCGATGTTGCGAAAAGACTACTCTATCACTGTGTGCAGAGGTGGAAATTTCGAAGACGGGGCATGTGATAGTATTCAACATCGCGTTGTTCTATTTTATATAACAAATACAGCTTAGGTGTTTATGAATGTTGAGACTTGGTTCAGGTCTTACTTTGCATACTCAAATTACTTTCCAAAACATGTTAAATTTAGGAAAATGCGGTAGTATTGATGCTGAAAGAAATAGTAGATAAATCAGTTTATCTCAATGGCACATGTTCTTTGGGAATAAACCAGGGGACCATATCAGCATTAAGAACTTGTTTTGGTCGATAGGCATAATTAGACTCACCTTGTCAGCAATCCTAATTTCTTTTCGTTTAAGTGAGAGAAGGCAAGGCCGTATAAACAAAACATTTTAGCGTCTTCCCAGTCAGTGTCTTAACAGAAATAGCCATTGTTTAAACAATACAATATACATTGAAACTCGTCTGCACTCAGCAGCCAACATCTCCATAATATCGGCAGAAATTGAACTAAATCTGAACTGAATATCTCTATCGCATAATACGAAACACAAATGCACGTTGTTTTCCTGCCTTTTCTTTTCTTCCAGAATTTTCTGTATTTAAAAAAACTGACTACGTGACACTCATGAAGAGCAACCTTCGCGTGATGAGTGCTGGGTAATATTAATCACTCTTCCCACGTATTGACACGGGGTAAAATAAGGCCTTGGCACCCCATTGGTGGTGGTAAGAGGCGACTAATTTGGGCCACCTGTTTGCCTTTGGTTGAGCCTGCGGTCGCGGAAAAACGGACCAGGAACAGTGTTCCTTTCCCCCGTTTCACCACTTCGACCCTGACTTCACCAAAACGGGTGGAAGAATGGGCTGGTCTTGTCAAGACCTGTACACAAGATATTTTGTGCGCATTTTGCTCAAATGGAGCATTTAATCTTGGCCATACATGTGTACTATAAAACCACTAAATAACAGTGACAGTATTGCCTGGACTCTTGCGCCAAAAGGCTGTGGCTCATTGGCCAATCTTCTGATGCTCTCCGACTAATGTATGTCTCCAATTTCTTGTCATGGGTCGAACCAGTCTGACATTGAATTGAAAAGCTATTCGTGTCATATTCGCTTGAGTTGAGCATAACACCCCCGTATCCCTGGCGTTAGCACCTTTGATATCCGCTGCTATTTGACACTGTCCTTGATGACAGCCAGAAGCAGAGATGTCATGTCAGGTTCTTTCATCATGTCTCACAACAAGCTGGTTCAACTCAAAATGAAAGAAGAGACGTCCATAAGAACTGAAAACGATGCTACAAACGTTGATTAATGAGCTGGATTTAGTGACTGAGGCTGCTAATTATTAACCGATCAAACTCAACCCTTTTGCTATTTAAAAAGGCTATTGCTGTATTTGTGGAGAACCCAGGATCGTAAAGCGTCCTTGTTGAGGGACACCTGGAAAGGAGAAAGCAATATCTCAATCTGTTACCAGTGAGTAATTGGTTTATTCAATATAGGGGCCACAGGCCCATTATACAGTTACATGAGTCATATCATGAAAGTGGAAATCTGGAGCG
>VKKT01001106.1:94345-109094 GCA_008038995.1 Haliotis laevigata
TGTATGGATGTATGTTATAACCGGTTAATGGTCGTGGAATTTTTCGACCATTTACACATTCTCTGATCAATGCATTAGACCAGAAAAAAATATTCAACCATTTACCGGACGCGTGTAATGGATAGAGGTGTGACCTCAATAAACAGCGGCAACTTGAATTAACATATTTAGCCACTTATTTGATATTCAAAACTTAACATGTGAACCAGTATATTGATTTCAGGTTTGATTTCGTTTCTACTGGTCAATACATGTTTTGTATTTACCACTAAGCGCATGCGTAAGACACATCATTAATTCCGCTTCCTGCAGAAGAAGCCGTGACAAATGTTGTTGATGATGTAGATTATTGTAAAATTTACCGGTTAACAATGAGCGGCACAACTGAAACACCAAACACAGGAGGTGGTGGGGCAGGCTCCTCTAATCAAAATGAAGATAATGATGGTTCTGTTTACGAGTGCAACATATGCCTGGACACTGCCCACGACCCAGTTGTCAGTCTGTGCGGTCATTTATTTTGGTACGTATGTTGTTTTGAATTCCGTAAAAGAAACCAAAAATATGGAACGATGTATCCCGTTACTAAAATATGAATAGCGTCAAGTCCTAAAATGTTTGATCACAAGTGCCATATTTTGTAGCTCAGCTGAAACAAGTCCCGAAATCTCAGCTTACGTTTGTGATAGATAAAACGCAACATTTATTCAGCTTACTTCCTATATTTTATTATCATTCATGTAATGTAATGTATTTATCAAACAGGTGTCTCAATGTATCATATCCTTGGCGTAATGTTTGTGATCATATGAAGAGGAAGTCACCAGCTTTTTATTTCAAGTGACACTTATTGATTTTTTTTTTCCCCAGTTGGGCGTGTCTCCACCAGTGGATAGAAACACGCCCGAATCGGCAGACCTGCCCTGTTTGTAAGGCAGGAATAAGTAAAGACAAAGTTATTCCTATTTATGGAAGAGGAAACCCAAATCCCCAGGATCCCAGGTATGAAGCATGTTTTATTTGAAAAAGTCAAGGGAATGATTACTCTTTACATTGATAGCTAGTTAAGCATGTCAAGGGTCTTTATGTCATAGATATGTGTTCATGGCCGAAATTTTCAGGACCTACCTATATTATGTTTATACTAGCACAGTGGCATGACTATGATGTACGAAGCTAATTAACTTCATATGTTGCTAAGGTTTCATTTTTTCTGGCTTCACACTTACGTCAGTTGTTATCATGGTTGTCACACTCGGAGTTTTTTCCCGTTTTGTTCCAATAGATAAAACCAATACTGTCTTTAGCCTTACTGTAAATCAAGCACCTTTTTATGATCATTAGAAATAGATACCACTTCCAATCCAAGGGTTGGTTGCAAGTTAGGGTTATCTCTCTTCAAAAGTGCTTCCAAGTGTAATCTTAGGTTTATCCAGGTTTTGAAATTAAGCACGGAAATCAAGGAATCCTTGTCATGAACTTCTCATGCTAAATGAAATACATTGTTTGGGGTATAGGTTAAAACCATTAATCCCTGAGATGCTTGTTAATTTCTAACACTAACAGTGCTTATTTTTCATCATCTGAATCTTTGGTGCTGTTATGAATGTATGAGTGTGTTGAACTATGACTATTTACAGGGAGAAGCTTCCTCCACGCCCACCTGGTCAGCGGTCAGAACCAGAAGGATCAGGGGTAGGTTTGTTTGTTGTTTAATCCTGCAATCAGCAATATTCCAGTTTTATGGCAGTGGTCTGTAAATAATCAAGTCTGGACCAGACAATCCAGTGATCAACAGCATGAGTATTGATCTACCCAACTGGGATGGGATGACATGTGTCAACCAAGTCAGTCAGCTTGACCAGCCAATTAGTCGACTATTACGACAAGTATGTTTTGCTGAAGATCAAATTAATCCAGATCTTCACAAGTTCAGGGGTAGATGGTTATTTATCACGTCATAGGTATTTCATTTTATTGTGGGGGTTCATGGGACTCAAAGACCTGAATTGTAGGGGTTTCAAGCTAGAATATGAGGCCCCAGAGATATATCAAATGGAGCAGAGTACACTACCACAATCGACATGAGATTGTGAATGCCCATGAGTCATGATATAAAACTGGATGTAGAGTGTCAGAGCTGAAACGAACCAACACATGCTGATGCTCAAAGACTACAAAGCATTTGGCTTGTGTATTGTAATTTTGAAGTGATTGTGCACAGAAGTAAAATGTAAGTGATACCAAATCATCGGTGACATGCATTCGGAAATCTTCGTAACACTCAGAAATCTTCGGATATTTCCATTTTTCACACAGGAAGTCATGCGTCTGTTGTAAAATCTCGACCCCCAACAACGAACTATATTTATTGTGGTGCAAAATACTAGGGCAAAGCTTCAGTATGCGAGCATTTTGGGTTGACAAAGTTCACGGTAGATGGAACTATTGATAAGAGGAACGCGGTATGTAAAATATGCAATGGTAAAGTAAATTAAAAGTTTTTATTAAAGTATAATCAAGAATGGTACTTTTGTTGTGTTTTTGCTTGATAAATCAGGCATTAACCTTTTGCAGTATATTGCAATACTTATCGCAATATATGCTTTCGCATAGCAATATATCGCAATATGAAAATTCTCTGCAATACCCACCACTAATTCATACTGTGTGAACCTGTTGTTAATGTCTCCCTGATGTGGATGGATGAATGGCAAGTATGACAGATGAGGATATTGGAAGAGGCAGGTGCTTGGAGTCCCATGCTGACAGTGAAAGTCAAGTCTGACCACCAAATCCACTGAGCTGCCTTATGAGACAAATAAATCAATAGAGATTTAGGATGAATGTTAACCTAGAATGTGTGAATCCCATTTCTGGTGTCCCTTGCCATGATATTGCTAAAATGATATGAAAGCAAGCTCACTCACACTGAAGACATCATGTACCAAGTACATACAGTACAACCTTGTTCGACTTGTCAGTAATATATCTTCCCTTTCTTTTGATTCAGGGATTTGGTGGCTTTGGCCTCGGTGATGGAGGATTTCAGTTCTCATTTGGTATTGGTGCCTTTCCCTTTGGCATTTTTGCCTCAACCTTTAACTTCAATGATGGCCGACCTGGTCCCCGTGAGTATTACCATCATGTACAGATGTTGTAAGCAGGTGTTTATCTCCATTCATATTTCTGTGGCTAGTTTGTTTTAATGATTCAGCAATGTATCCTCTGTATGTTGGGAACCCAGTCAACTAGGGAGGAACCATTTGCCATGCAGAGTTAAACTAAAGCATGTAAATATTCCTGGTTCACATTGTTCCTGAGTGTATCTTTGACATGACATGGTCGATTGCATGTCATCTTACCCAACATTGTGGATTGTTGTTTTCAATAATGATCAGCCAGAGTATTGCTGTGTAGTTTAAACAACAAACACCCTGAAATCACAACCCATGGTGTTAAAAATGTGGAAATAATATCTATAAAGTGTGCTTAAAAAACAGAATATTAAATTACTATCAATAGTGTCCCAATTTATTATCAAAATTATGCCTTTTTCATATGCTGTATGTGTTTCTTTTCAGCAACAGCCAACTCCCCACAGCATGCAGAAGAACAGTTCCTGTCGAGAGTTTTCCTGTGGGTGGCCATTGTATTTATTGTGTGGCTCTTACTGGCTTGATTTTGACTCTGGGTCACACAAAACTGAATGTAAATTAAAATCTTCACAGAATATGGAACATTGTAAGCAGGAACATTTATCTGTGAAAATGGTGAGCGCATTGATAATTGACATATAACACTTCAGGCATTATTGTTGTAATATAATTATAGTTGAAGGATCTGTCACATCCTCCGAATTTGAAGGGGACACATTCCAGCAATCCAAAACTAACCCCAAGATCCATTCCCTTGGGTTCTTGTGACTTCAAAT
The DNA here is from genome assembly GCA_008038995.1 of Haliotis laevigata. NCBI lineage: Eukaryota > Metazoa > Mollusca > Gastropoda > Lepetellida > Haliotidae > Haliotis > Haliotis laevigata. Next base: position 98,280 of record VKKT01001106.1, read on the forward strand.
TACCTGCCTTGAATTTCATTAGCCACTTTAATTTGCTACACTAGTCAGTCCATCAGAGTGCAAGTAACGACCAACCTAAATGTTGGGTTCATGGTCTCTACAACAAGGTGCCCAGTCCCTTTAATCATGATAGAGTTTGGAAACATTCAACATTGAAAATCAGACTGACACACAACAGAAGGTGCTCAAGAATCTTTCTAATGGATAGGATCTCTTCAAGTCCATTAAAAATGCAGTGGCTCGTCTTCCTTTGCTGATTGTTCCTTTAACACGTTGCCTGTCTATCACGAGTTTACCCGTATCAATTGTGTTCGAATTTGCCATTACGAGTTAATACCACTGATGTAGCTACAAGATAAATAGGAGTGGCAAATTCGAACAGACATTGATACTATGAGTCTACTTGTGGTGGCAATCAACGTGTTAAGATTCTCACAGATTGATTGGGATAAAATGTTATTGGAAATCATGGTAGGTAACTTTCAATCACATGAACTACAGGAATGGATCCAAAGATTTGAAATGCAAACCCTGAGGTAATGAGGATGGATTGATTGGAAAATATTTGTCAATGTTCGAACGATAAACAGATTGTGGTGATGGCGAAGCTGCAAACAAAAGGTTCTTAGTTTCCACGGTTATAACACATTGTTGTGTTGAGATATTTTATCAACAGTACAATCTTGCATTTACATAAAATCTGTTGATAACTGATGCCAATATCTAATGCATAATTTTAAAACCAATTGATAGATGTTTGTGTGGTTGAGTATTTGTGAAAGGTCTGAGTATGTGTGTGTATACATGATATAAGTTTGACTGACAGAAGTACTTTGTACAATACATTTTCTGTATGAAACAGAAACTTTTCTTCCGATTTATGGGATAAATTGATAATTGTGTTCATATTCTATTGTGACTTGTATATAGGTAAGGTAACTTATATTCTCAGCAGGTTAACCAAAATTATGTTTCTGTAATTAGTGTTATTATTACTTTTCTTGTCTTGTCCTTGTTTATTTAGCACTGCAATGACTGGATCGTATTTCAGTATTGTTTTCTGTGGAGGCAGGGTCTATTTTGATGCTTGAGTAAAGGTTCACATTTCCAAACACAATGAGCTCAGTTTATCATTCATATTTATTATGCTTATATATTATGCACTTATAAAGAAACAGCTTCCACTATGAAACTGTTCATGTAATGGGTGGGTTCTGTGGTGGGATAAAGCCAGTGGATGAAACGGTATTCTTTTGGGTCATATGCAGATAACTATGCAAATATTTAATGTCAGATAATGGAAAATACTTCTAGAGTTTCCAAATAAGCACTGCATCATCTTTATCTATAAGCCATTGTGTCCGGGTTAACACAGACCAAGTGACTAATCTTTGGCCATCTGAAGAAATATGTTAATGCTCATACCTTGATGAGAATACTTTGTTAATGTTTTAAGAATGACATTAAGAGCAAAAGAACACATGCTTGTGTGTTTATTGTTTGTTTGGGATTGTTGTTTTGTATTCTAAACATGACATCACTTGCTCGATAACATCTGTGGACTATACCAATTTTAAATTTAAATGTGGGCAAATTTGCCAGTTCCATATCTGTATGAAGTACTAGTTCCTGTTTGCATGACAATATTCAGAAGAAATGAGACAAGTCACAGTCTACAGCAATTGTGTGTGAGAGTTTAGTTTTACGCCGCTTTTAGCAATATTCCAGAAATATCACAGTGGGTGACACCAGAAATGGGCTTCACACATTGCACCAATGTAGGGAATCGGACCTAGGTCTTCGGCATTACAAGTGAATGTTTTAACCACTAGACAACCCCACCGCCCCTTTACAGTAATTGAGGAACCCTAGGAAATGATCAGGAGTAAATACTGAAACAAGGCCTCATAGTATTTTTTTTTGTTGGTTTAGGAGACAATAAAACCTTAAATATATTTTTCAGTGGTTTATAAAAGTTAGGATAAATGTCCAAGTCATGGCAGTGTCGGCAATGTGCTGTTGGATTGTTGATGTAAATATCATATTGCTGTTATTTTGCACATTGAACATAACCCACTCATTGTAACATGTCACTATCAGCTGTAAACAGTACATGCAATTGTATGTATTTAGGCAAGAACTAACACTGAAAAATACATAGTACATTAATTCATGAGGGACTGGTAATCCCATTTCTGAGTGTCAATGAGCTGTCTTTGTAATGTTACTCAAGATGAAGTGTAATGTTTTGTAAATAAAATTACTACTGATGAAACACCCATTTCTTGACAACTGACTTGATATTGGACAGTTTGGCTCCATGCTGAGCCAAACATGTTCCAGTTTATCACATTTATGAAATTGATGTCAGAGGAAAGTGAGTGAGTTAAGTTTTACACCACATTCAGCAATATACCAGCTATATGGCGGCGGTCTATAAGTAATCAAGTATGGACCAGACAATCCAGTGATCAACAGCATGAACATCGATCTGCGCAACTGGGAATCAATGATGTATCAACCAAGTCAGCGAGCCTGACCACCCGATCCCATTAGTCGCCTCTTACGACAAGCATGGGTTACTGAAGATCAATTCTAACCCGGATCTTCACGGATGTCGGGAAAGCCCAAAGTGATGAATGTGTTTGGGTGTTCTGGTGTGCCAAAGGGATGTAACTCTGCACAGCACTGCACTCTAATTTTGACCATAAACATGAATCACCTGTCACCCTGTATCACAATAGCATCCTGAAGCAATCAAAAGGCAGTAGTCGTGCAACAGTGTTAAGTGCAAAAACAGATATTAAAACCTTCAGTGCATTTCATGTCTTGTAATATGAATATTAAGATGGTGCACTGGACATGCGGTTGGCATTATGACCAGATGTTTCAGTTTTATTCACAGAGCACCATTTGTTTGTGATATATCTCTTTCTAGATCAAGGGGCGGTGGGTTAGCCTAGTGGTTATAGAGTTCCTACCTGGGTTCAATTTCCCACATGGGTACAATCTATGAAGACCATTTCTGGTGTCCCAAGCCATGATTTTGCTGGAATATTGCTAAAAGCAGCGTAAAACTAAACTCACTCTTCTAGATCAGTCATTTTACTGGTGCTGCTCGTCAAGCTGGTCCTTGGATCCAGAACAGGTTGAAATGTTGGTCATGCTGTCAACCACCTGTTTGCCTAATTTGCCAGACACTGCTGGAATAATGACTCGTGTAAACAGCTTGAAGTTCAAGAATATCATACATCTAAATGTAATCAAAATATAATTACTTGAAGTGATCATATCTAAATTTCTCATACATTGGTCCATTTAAAGTGTCCCCCTACCATGACATTGCTGGAATATTACTAAAAGGAATGTAGAGCCTTACTCATGTCATCAGTGACATATGATTGAGAAAATTCATGCAAAGGCTGATTTAAGATCAACAAAACACTAAGTAATTCCATGACGCTTTTATTACAGAAAGGGCAACAGTGAACATTCCACTTCTGTAACTTGTTACACATGGCATTTCACTAATATCAGTGCTCAGGATAGGAGAACAAGAAGATCTCAGCCTTGGCAGATAGCATGCTTGCCTGTCTACTCTGTGAAAACAAAACGGCTGCATAAGCAAGCTGTGTGTCCTGTAGTTTTGATGTGATTTGTCAAAGAAAACAGTCAGACAAACCAGTAGAGGTGTCACGATACCCCAATCTCACGATACGATACGTATCACGATTTTAAGGTCACGATACGATACATATCGCGATAATTTTCGTGCCTTTTCATAGCATTACCTTACCGGCAACGTACGCGCTCGCTGATTGGTCCATCAAACTAGTCTAGCCAATCACYAAAGCTGTTAGTTTCCAACCTAATTTTTTAAGTAAAGGTAGCTACATCTATTTATCGGAGCGGTCTCGTATAATTTTACTATCAAGACTTAGAAGGATATGGATATAGCATAAAAATTTGAATCGATAGAGTTTAAAAATAGGAATCGATACACGCAAGCATGTATCGCGTATCGTATCGTCAGTAAAAATGTATCGATGCATCGATACATTCGCATATCGCGACACCCCTACAAACCAGTTGTCTGGTAGCTGATAGGAAGTCATGTGAACTGACATGCTTGAAGGTTGCAACTCTGCAGAACAACTTTTGACATCTTAAAAGACTTGGCCACCCAATGCCCCGACTCAGCTGAGATAATGGCACAGGTCTGGGCTGTTCAGAACCTGTGTTGTCAGTCCTCATGTCTTGCCCAACGTTTGTTGTGATCACAAGTGCCTGTTCATACCACAATGTACAATATATATAGTTATATTACAGTGAGAACTTATTCTCCAGAACATGTGACCAAGTTTATTCCAGCTTTGCCATTTTTCAATATAATTTGCAGGCTTCCTCTCATCCCATTATGAACCTTAAATCAAAGGTGTCTGAACACAGGCTGCCCTTACACTCATGGCAAGCACCTTCAACCTCTGACAACTTGTGTCTGAACAGCCTTTACACTTATAGCAAGCACCTGTAACCTCTGACAACAGGTGTCTGAACAGCCTTTACACTCATGGCAAGCACCTGTAACCTCTGACAACAGGTGTCTGAACTACCTTTACACTTATGGCAAGCACCTTTATCCTACCTCATGCAAGAATGTTCATCCCTGATTGGTTCACATGACCTTGAACAAATTACCATGTATGCCCCGTGCATGGCTGTACACCGCCCAAGCGGGGTATAAATCTTTGTGAAGGAGAATAAACCATTTATACCCAACCCCATGGAAAAAGCATGCATCCACGGCAGTCAGGGCACCGTGAACCAGTGGTTTGGARCGACTAGTCAGTACCATGTTAGTAAAATATATGATTGAATTTCAGTTTGTTTTAATGTTATATATTTACACAATGAGAGATTCAAACATTCATTTAGAAAAATTCATTGTAGCATTATCATCTTTTATGAGTCCCTTGTTAGATTTCATCCACCTCACCTCCGGCCCGATGGATAAAACCTAACACAGGATGCATAAAACTATATCCCTCAGGTCTTTGCGAGGATTAAAGATTTAAACAATATATAAAAATTTGAAATGACCCCCTGACTCGAAATGCTTCACAGTACAATATATAATGACCATGTCATGATGTGTGCACTGTGAAGCATTTCGAGTCAATGGTCATCTATAAAAATTATATTTTTAATCTGTAATGCTCGCAAAGACACAAGGACCTGTGGCATAACCCTCATCCCAATGCTACAAGTTACAGTTATCTCTGACAACAGGTGTTTATGATCACATCCACACTGACACAGGATCAATTCTCTTATGCAGCTGCACACACAGTGGAAATCTTGCAGTACAATGGCATGTTTATGTATGATGACATGTATTCACTCAAATTCGAGCATACTCTGAGGGCAGTTACAAGGTAAAGTACAGGTTTTCTGATGGCTTGTATATATCTAAAGGCTAAACTTGTCCAATTAACTCATTTTACATACTGTTCTTGTCAGATCTCTTATTCATATTTAGTTCTATATGACAAGTTTCCAGTTTCATACGCATCATGTATTCTGAGAACATGAGATAATATAATGATAATGTGTATTGTAACAGCACTCAACAATCTTCAACAAATGAAGGTCAACAGGATCATGAAACTAGTATGGACTGATTATATTAGCTGATACTATGTGTAGAGGCTAGTTGCCTTAAGATTCAATGGCACTGAATCAGTAACACATCACATAAGAACACAACAGTTGGTTTAAGATGGAAAATCAAGCAAACTTACACAACACATGACAATCAGCACTGGATAAGTTCTATTTGCTTTTTTCACATGCAATTAAACATAAAAAAAACCTTGATATGAGGAATTTATATGGCTGTTTTTCATCTTATGACAGAGGGTATTAAGCTAGAGAAGATAATACATGATATAAAACACTTGGGAAGCACTGCAACTTTACAAGTTGCCACTGTAAGCTCTGTAGTGGAAGCCATACAAACACCGAGACTCTTGTCATTAAACAAACTTACTAATTCTTTCAGATGATATGTCAGTTGTTGCCCTGAGATGATATTCCACTTTAAAACCACAAACCCACAGAAAGAACAATGCAATTTGTTCCATTCTCTTCTGACAAACAAAAATATCTTATGTACAATCAATTTTTTAAATTATGAAATAAAACTCATCATTCTTCAATTCAAGCCCTGCAGAAATTCTGGTTAAGCGTATAAACTATGACCAATTTTGGGGAATAAAAATTCATTGAAGGTATGTTGGTAGACATGTCAAGGCGGTGAACATCAATAAAATACCAAAGAGGTCTGAGACTGGTTCTGATACCACATCTTGGGATTGGGGAAAATGTGTCTCTACTCTCTGCAACCAAAGCTTCTGCATATTGTTCTCCCATGGCATGGTTTTTAGAAACTGACTGAACACATCACAGGAATCATTATAATGGTTTGCCGATGCCAGCCATCAATTTGGTAGCACCATGCATGTTAAGTAACAGCTCTCTAAACCTTCGATGTTTGAAAATCAAGGGAGCACTGTGGTAATCCTGATGAATTTTCGAGATTTAGTGGTCCCTTAATTCAAATACCAAAGGATCTCAAACCACTTATTATTTTGAACACTGAAATCACCTCTTGTCTTATGTAACAGGAAATTTGCATTATAACCTTCTGAAGCAACTGGTGAAATTCCCATGTTGACAGTTACCATTGAGTTGAATTCAATGGCACATTTTACAGTCTCTTTATTCAGATGCATTGTTACTTTCAAAGACAACACATCAATTTATGTGACAGTTCACATTTTGCAGGATGAGAAGTCAACTCGTCACACAGACAATGAACCCACTCACCAAGGTGACTTGACCTTAGACTGTTATCCTGGTTACCTTTGGCATTGCCATCATAATCTGTATTGTACAGATGATTGGACTTAAACATCATTGTCACTACTTCACAGATTTGTATGTATTCACAACTCACCTCCATCAACAGTGAATACATAGCATCTACAGTTGATACGGGCTGTAATTGGGGTCTGTATCTAGTCCAAGTCAAGTAATAGAATGAGGCTGTGTCTAACTCATGGAAGTCAATTAAGTTCTACACAGCTGGCAAACTTTGAGCAAACCCTAAAATAATCAACATAGGTTGAAGGAAGTTTTGTTGTTGTTGATAATTACCTCCCTTTAGGAGAGCAAATCAGAAAACAAGATGGCCGATCAATTGACACTAACATAGTCAAAGGAACGTGCAGAGAAGACTATGGGCTGTCCATCGACATAGATCAAAGAGATAGACAATCGTTAACTAATATTGATCGATTATCTATAAATATCATAGAAATAACTTTGGACAAAAATGGTAAAAATGTCTGAAAGAAATCACCATACTTCACATCACTGGTGAGTGGTGACTTATTATGAACAAAACAGTGTTCTGAACTTAATTTAGCAGTCCAGAATAAAAATGTAGCTTGGTGTATTGTGTCGGTAAATTTTTCTTTCTATATTTCTTTGCAATAGTTTATGTATGATAATATCGATGACACAATATACATATTGATGACAATCATTGATGTTACTTCCTACTGACAATATTTCGGATTATCGATCTTTATAGCCAGCATTTTTTAGCCAAGATTACTGAAAGCCTGTGGCAGATGTTGCATGGTAAGATTTGCCACTTCTAAGATGTTCAGAAGATTTTTTCAGTTACTGGAACAAAACCGTAGCCTTCTGGACATTGTCTAGTGTCTTACAACAGGTAATGGAGTTTTAATCTTTCAGGAAGTTCTTAAATAAGCATCTGCCATCAGTAATGACGGAAGTACCTCCAGTTGCCACAGAATATTGCGGATTATCTTGAAGAAAACACATGTAGAAGCTACATATCTTCAATAAATATGGTTCAAAAGATCCTTGTCAAATGCTGTCATTTACATATTCAGTAGTTTCTGAGTGGAAAACTAATGACGTCATCATGAAATTCCATTTGGATAATAAGTACAACATAAGAATTAACTGCATGACTTGGGGACAACTTTATTTTAGCGTGTTGTTTCAACAAACAGTTTCTTGCTTCAACTTGTAACATTCCAAGGATAAACAAAACATACATCATTTGGAACCAGACTGGGTCAGTTTTCAGTCTGTAAAACAAACATGGTTTTAATCTTGTGTGAGTTCATTTACAAGAGGGGCTCTCAGGAAAACTGATGGAGAAGCCTGGGAGCACATGCTGAATCTTATTCAAAGTATCCAATGGTTTAATTTTATGGTGTGATGAGCAGTATTTGAACAGGGGACACCTGGAAATAGGCTGCGCTCTGTACCCATGTGTGAATCAAACCTATGACTTTTTGTGGCAAGCCAACACTTTAACCACTATGCTACCCCACTGCTTCTGAATGGGTTATTGACACAGTTTCAGTGTGTGAGATTGGTTTAACACCCCTATGAACAGCGTTTCATTTATATCACATCAGGTTCATCTGGGAGAAAGCCATCATGGTGATGTATGCCTCTAAGAGTTACCATGGTTATGTTTGTGAAACTGATAATCAATGGTATTGTACTGTCAAGCCAACAAGCCTAATCAGCTGGTAACTGCAATTCATGATCATAAGGATACGAATTGCAATGCCTTTGATGACCATTGACCCAAAGATGATACGCAAATCCACATGGTTCAAGGTTTCTCAGCATTTATCAAGAAACAACTACAGTCATTAAAATATGAATATTGGCTCTGATGCATGTACTATCCTAAGAACTGACTTAACACAGCATGCCCAGATGCTGTTCTAAACATTGTAATTTAATCAATGCCGCTGTGACTCAAATGCAATATTAACTGAACATACAGTCAGGACAACGAAACAATACAAGATCATGACCATGATGAATGAAAGTGCCGACATGGTGAAATGATTGATGTGTTTGGACATTATGGTATAAACACTGGAAAATATGATAATCAACAAAGACTACAGCACTACTATGCATGGTCTGCAGCCGTTCTTACACCCACATTCTTGACTACTCGGCAGTTTTGATGTTGTCAAAACCTCAGCACAACACATTGGGCAGATTGCATGACAAATCATAAGTAACATAAAACAAAGAATAAATTATAAATAAAAAGCATAGACAAGAGAAAATACAGGGGAATATTACATTAAGATAATGTATGACTGCAAGTTTCATGCAGTCCATTCATTGGCAATATTTGATTATTTGTGATCGTAATGTACATGATTCAAGTAACATGTTGTAGCACATTTCTTAACTCCTGTCTTCTGTAAATGAACATCATATTATGATTTTTATACATTGTCCAAGACTGTCCACCATTAGAAAATATAGCTGAAACATGCTCAGAGTGTGAACATATCAAAATTGTCTTTCTAACAGCTTCCACACAAACACACATAGCTGCAAGTACAGTGTGAAATTGAACATATATCAATGCCCTTGTCATTTTGACATATATTTCAGATAAGGTTGTCTCCATCGTCTATACCTCGGTGTCTTGAGTTATCTCCCCTTGAGCTTCATCTTCATTAGTTCTGTGATAAAATATGTAACACGGAACACTACAGTCAATAAATACATGTGTCATATCACAATGTATGTTCCAAGTAACAAGACAGTTTTAGATCCTGTAATTCCAGCAGTGTCAACATTGTGATGTCGCACCCTCATGACTTCCATTCGTTGTAACTAGAATCACGGTTCGTGAGCTCTACAACACACAGCATCACTGACGAGGTTGATAAAGAGGTCCTGCCACCTTGTGTCCCACTGATAAACTGCAGCTATCACCACAACCCACCATTACCAATACAGAATTCATAGCTACGGTGATCCTTTATCCACTCAATTCCAACTGACAGTCTGCAAAGAAATCACTCCCCAGATTTCTGATCCTCTGTACAGTGTCTATCACAAGGTCTCCCACTTTGCTATGAGCAGTGTGGGTGAGGCTTCAGAAACAAATCTTGGCTCACCATCCTGTATATCACAGAAACATGCTGCCAGCTCAATGATTCCTTAACTAACATTGTTCGAGTCCTGGCAGTGACTGACAGAAAACATCAACTACACGTCACATCAGAAGTAGGCATCGATAATCTGGTGTATAGACTGTGTGACAGTGTAGTCCAGAGGTTTCACTTCCTCCATGTTGTGTGAGTCTCGTATGTGGTTCCATCGCTGTAGGATGTTACTATAATGTAAAGCCAGCTGTTGTTTGCCTACATTGTGGTACAGGCGCAGCAGCCCACGGTAGTCGTATTCCAAACCACTGTAGCCCTCGCCAAATAATTTCTGACCTACAAGCATACAAAACATTTAGTTAACTGAAAACGCTCTGGACTGTGATTACAATACCCAAATACTGAATGGGCATGATTACTAAGGAATATTTCACTCCACAAATGTAAAGCCTAAAACAGAAATAATGCCAAAGGACACACAAATGAGTATATATAGGTAGTGTTGGGAATTGGATAAAATCTCATAATTGATGATTGGTTCATTACAACCGATCNATCATCGAAAATAATTGGTCAGCATCATTTATCAATTTTTTCTGGTTATGTTTGTTACTGCACAAAAAACAAAGAAAAAACATGTAGTTCTTATGAGTCTTTTTGCAAATTCCACAAAATGCATGTGCAAATTTAACAACTTTAAAGGATGACTAGTATGTTACGAACATAAATTTCCTGGAGTCTTTAAGATAAATTCAATCCTGACTTGGAACGAGCTTGTAAT
>VKKT01001107.1:87942-100161 GCA_008038995.1 Haliotis laevigata
GGAGTAGGGGGTGGTGGAGTAGGATGTGATGTAGTGGGGGATGATGGAGTAGGAGGTGGTGGAGTATTGGGTGGTGAAGTAAGGAGGTGATGGAGTAGGAGGTGGTTGAGTAGGGAGTGATGGAGTAGGGGGTTATAGAGCAGGAGGTGACTTAGAAAGAGATGGTGGAGCAGGAGGTGATGTAGAAGAAAGTGGAGCAGGGATGGTGGAGCAGGAGGTGATCGAGCAGGAGGTGGTTAGCAAGAGGTGGTGGAGCAGGTGCTTGATAGCATAAGGTGAGGAAAAAGTAGTATTTAGGGGATTGTGGAGAATGTGGGGTTGGAGTAGGAGTAGATGGAGGAAGAGGTGGGAAAGATAATGGTTCCTGAATGATTGACTGATCTTTACTGAAGTATACATTGGATTCAAAATTCGTGACAACTATTTTAAGTGTACATGAACCCCCAAGACATTATAAACAATGCGATCTCCTGATCAAATAACATTTTCATTATCTTATATAAATATATATATATATATATATATAGGGGGTGATGTATATATATATATAGGGGCCTAATCTTAGGAAAGTGAAAACGTTATTTGAAACGTGATGTGAAAATACTAGGGCATGAGATCATTAATACCAAACCAAGTCCATTCGAAGAGTGAAATCAGGTGAACTAATCATCAATTTTAGTTTAGCTTTTGAATAGGATTTGTAAATGATTAGGATAATCAAGAATGAAACACAAGTCTTGTGACTCAATGGATAACAGCAGATGCGTGATAGAGTGATCTGTCACACGCTGACATTATATTAGAGGTCATTATATTAGTTGTGGCGTGAGACCTCATGCATAGGTCACTAATCACCTTAGTTTGGTCGAGTGTACATGTACTATAGTCGGATGTGTGGGCTGGATTTCTGGAACAAGGTCGCGCGTGGTCCTGTGCTCAAAGCTCAGGTCAGAAATCGGTGACGTTWAGCAGCGTCGAGCTCGGAGATTCCTTGGATGGGTGACCGTGTTTGGCAGCTTGACTCCTGAGAGTTTCTAGGACTTGAGTCCTTTCCCCACAACGAAGCACATGTGACACATGTGGTCTCACCTTAGGCAAGTGAGTTTGTTCAAAATTGTCTCTGTTCACCCAGCAGGAAAATGGGTACCCGTTGGAAAAAGTCATATGACTATAACCTTCTAGCGCCTAACAGTCAGATTGGGTTATCCGGGGTAATAATGTAATGTGCCTTGATTGTTAGCGCTATGAGCATACCTAGTGTGGAGCTATATAAATGGACACATTATTATTACTAATACTATTAACAAGGTTGATTCCTGGGAGATTCTGTGGCCTGCTGAAACAACACGCAAACAAACATAGGGTGACTCCATAGGTGGGCGGGTGAGTGAGTAAGTGGACGGTTACGTGAGTGGGTTGGAGTGAGGGTGAAGTGAGAGTGGGTGGGTGAGAAGGTGGGCATGTGGGTGAGTGGCAATCCATAGCCATGCCACGTTGCATCTGTGCTTCCCGGATTGTCAGTCTTGTGTTTGTTTGTTGTTTTTGTTTGTTTAACGTCAAAGTCAGAAACAGTCGTGAGTACACAATCCAGTGACTAATGCAATGAGCAACGATTCACGTCATCGGCCACAGATTCTGACCAACCGAGCCTTTTAGGTAGATGCATGTTACTACAAGCCTACGGGTGACCAGTTCACCCGGGGCTGATGGTGAAACAACTCGTTGTAGGTTAGGATTGTATAAATGTTGATCAGGTGTATCTGATCATGTGATCGATCCAGGCTAGGGAAACATTAGGGTGATAAATGAATACATCTACCTAGATTACCAATTGAAAATAAAAACGATCTTAGAGTCGTCATAATCAGAAAATAATTCATCATCAGGGAAATCATATATTTCTAATCAAAATATCCTATTTCTTCCTTGCCTGCATCTTCCCTGCTTATATACAGACTTCGCGTATAGCTTAGGCAGCTATTTTCTGAAACAATACTGATGACTTAAATTTTAACTCACTCATTCGAAAACTTTATCAGTCCTGATTAATAGATTGGTCACAAGTCAGATTGAGTGCATCGTGCCAGCTCTAGTATCACAGCATATTCAGAACAATTATGATTTATGACTTTCATTTATGGGTCCGGATCTAAGTATATTCCTGCTGGGCAATATTTTTAAAAGGCCACCAAAGAACGTGTCACGCCCACGATATTTAAACATGACATGGTTATATATGACAAGGTTTGCCCGTACAGGAAAGTACTCATGGCACGTTGTTGCGGTAAGGTGACACAAAGACGTAGCAACTGCAAGGACGTGCACTGCTGCCGAGAAGTTCATTCCCCTTACACACAATGGCCACACCTAAAGCACTGGTCACGCATTTGTCATCATTTCCTCAAATTGTAAGATTTTATTGTGCTGATGCAGGAATTTATGTCCATGTAATTTAATTGTTTTGTCGAACTGAGCAGTATTTTTTAATAATTCGTAATACTGAGCAATATAATCAGAAAAAGTCCAGATTTCCACTATGTTTGTTGCCCTGCCCATAAAATATATCATTCAACATTCATAACCCAGGTTTATTTTGATGATAAAAAAGAATTAATGCTCTTAAAAGAAACTTGGCTTGGGTCAGTTGAGGTCAGTTTATGGGATATATACCTGATATTGATAACCTGAACTGTACTCTGTTTATCAATTCCCGTTGCCTTTTATGGTTACCCGACTTACACATTGGCAGTGCTCGATTTCGTATAGACTGTAACTCACATAAAACGTAGCTGTGCATAACATTACTTTGCACAAAATTAAAGTTATTTGAAACGTTATAATAATTACCATAAATAAACATGCAGCAAGCACTTTGCACGAAATTTGATGTCACGTATCGAGCGTGGGACGTGCACTTTGTGCACAATGAACTTACTCACAATTTGCATGCTTTTTGACACCTGAAGTTCACACACCTGAAATTGAAAATTAAAGAACGGGTGATTATTATCTAGCCTCTAAATGTTGTAGAAAACAGTCTTAATTTCAGTCTAAACTGCGCGTAGATCATGCCACGGCTTGCAGAAAATCAGCGTCTCCTCACCGTGGGTATGCTGGAGATTGGAATGGCCCGAAATGAAGTGACCAGACATTTTGGTGTCCATCAATACACGATCTCATCGCTATGGAAACGTTTTCAACATAATCGGAATACGATAGATTTGCCACGGACCGGCCGGCTACGCGTGGCATCACGTCAGCAAAACAACCACATTCAGCTGAGTTGTCTACGGAATCGATTGTGCCAGTTTGACTGCTTGGACCATCCCCTGGCTTACGTCCAGTCAGTTCCAGGACTGTACGGAAGCGACGAAGGGAGCACAACATCTGGCCCCAACGGCCTGCAATGTGTCCATTTTTTCTCCAACGTCACCGACAGGCATCAGGCCTCATGATGGGACAGAACTTGTCATTGTCAATGGCAATCTGAGAGGTCTGCGATACAGAGATGAGATCATTGGGCTTCATGTGCTGCCGTTCATACAAGGACAGAGACGTAACGTCACGCTGCAACGATATAATGCCCGTCTACCCGTCGCTCATGTGACGGCAGAACATTCCGATACTCCCCTGGCCAGCTGTTTCTCCGGACCTGTCGACGATACGAGCACGCTTTGGATGAAATGGAGGGCCGTTTACGTCAAACGTCAGGCCCAGAATCAGCCACTGACGTTAGCTGGATTGGGACAAGAGTTGGTTCACACATGTTCCGCAAACTTTCTTTAATCGCTTAGTGTCATCTATGTGTCGTCGATGTCTTGCCTGCATCAACGCCAATGGTGGATACACACGATACTGAATTTGTGAACTGACTTTTGACATCACCTCTTCAAGGGCGTGTCTCGATGCCAAGAGTCAAACCATACAGATTTCGATTGAGGAAAACACCACAAATCATGTTATTATCTTTTTGCATTAAAAATAGCAAAACATAAAATAATGCACAGTTACTTTATTCCAGTTGTACTTTAGTTATAAATTTGTTCCATACTAAAGATTGCAACAGAGAAGGAGTTATTATTGATATTTTTACATATTAAATACCTTATCGAGAGATGAGTTATTTGTAAAGGTCGTCACGAAGAGCAATATAAGACGCAGCTGTACGAGTTATTTAAAGATGTGTGAAGGCCTCAATGCACTGACAGACTGTTGGCAGATGTTCTGAAGGAAACAGTTTGTTTCTTTGTTTCTTTGTTTCTTTGTTGCAACTGAATCACAATGACGTGCATCAAACACGTCAACGAGTCGTGACCACCAGATCCCGTTAGTCACATCTGACGACAAATATGTGTTGCTGAAGATTAATTCTGACACGAATCCTCACGGGTGATCCAAAATAGAGTCTGCAACATTATTGCAGTACTTTCGGGTCCGTTTTAAGACTCGGACATACATGTTATCAAGTCTACAACTGATATGTGATCTACACAAATGAATTGTTTAATGTCCCCTCGGCTCCTGAAACTGGAAGCAAAAATGTAATAATAAATTCCCCCGG
The DNA here is from genome assembly GCA_008038995.1 of Haliotis laevigata. Classification (NCBI taxonomy): domain Eukaryota; kingdom Metazoa; phylum Mollusca; class Gastropoda; order Lepetellida; family Haliotidae; genus Haliotis; species Haliotis laevigata. The sequence goes on from VKKT01001107.1 coordinate 92,504, forward strand.
ACGTTTTGCTTTAAGATATTTGGTATGAGTCCGAAATCTAGTATAAAGTTTCAAACATTCAGTTATTCTGCATTATTCTTTATTTTCTGAACTGTAGGCCACAGGCCCGCGGTATACATAAAAACGTATATAATGGGTGAGAGGTACAGGAACGTTAAGTGTGTACACTGCATCTTTAAAATATTACACCCAGGTACTTTACCTAGGTACTTAACAACCTTAATTAGAATGAGTGAGTTGAGTTTTACGCTGNACTCAGCAATATTCCAGCTATATGGCGGCGGTCTGTAAGTAATCGAGTCTGGATCAGACAATCCAGTGATCAACAGCAGGAGCCTCGATCTACGGAACTGGGAGTCGATGACATGTGTCAACCAAGTCAGCAAGCCTGACCACCCGATCCCCTAGGTCGCCTCTTACGACAAGCATGGGTTACTGAAGCCCTTCAGCAACCCATGCTGGTCGTAAGAGGCGACTAACGGAATCGGGTGGGCAGGCTCGCTGTCTTGGTTGACACATGTCATTGTATCCAAATGTCATAGATCGACGGTCATGCTGTTGATCACTGGATTGTCTGGTCGACAATTATTTACAATATTGCTGAGTGCGGCGTGAAACAACAAACCAACCAAGCAACCATCAAATAAGAGTGCCTCGTACATTGACAATTTCTTGAAGCGCTGTAAAATGATGCCTTTCCCCCAACCCTGTCAGAGTTACACACACCTCCCACGTGTGGAACAGGATCTTGTTGGTAACTGGTAGGCACCGTCGGCCAGGTTCTCTCGGGTGATGTTTTCCGTTGTGCAGAGTTGTGTCCCGTAGGTGAGGCAGGACCATGTTAACCTAGGTGCGAATATGGACGCTCCTCTATTCCTCTATTAATTGTAATATTCATAGATTATTCTTGACGCTACTGGAATAATATGGCAATTCTTATCTTAACGTTTCTGCTTCATTGCTTGATTTCTGAGCTTCATCGACAGCCCAGCTCTCGAAGGTGTTTCCCTCTCCATGTGTCTGTGTGAGTATCGGCGTGTGTGTCTATGTGTGTATGAATGTTTCCATATGTATGTATGTGTGTCAGTCAGAGTGTGTGTGCGTCAGCGTGTGTGCCTGAGTCTGTTTGAGTGAGGGTGCGTGAGCGTGTGTGCCTGAGTGTGTGTGCGTGAGCATGTGTGTGCCTGAGTCTGTCTGGGTGTGTTTGCGTGAGCGTGTGTGTGCCTGAGTCTGTCTGATCGTGTATGCGTGAGCGTGTGTGTGCCTGAGTCTGTCTGAGTGTGTGTGCGTGAGCGTGTGTGTACCTGAGACTGTCCAAGGCCCTGTTTCACAAAGATATCGTTGCGCTACGAAATCTCGTGAAATCTCGTCAATATGAACCTCTTTTGTCAGATCTATTACTGTTAGAAATTATAAAGCATGGCAATGAGTGACACGGTTGTGCAATTAAAAGCGACAAAACATTTTGCTTCAGCGAGTGATTATGGTTGTACGCTGCTAATAGCAATATTCCAGCAATATCACTGCGGGGAACACCAGCGATAGGTATCACAATTTATACCCATGTCTGAATCGAGCCCGGGACTTCGGCGTGAGGCGCGAACGCTTTAACCACTAGGCTACATACTGTCCAACAGCATCATGAGAAATACTGCTAAAAAAGTCGATTGTGTGTTTCCTGTCTTATATGTATTACCTCATAGTTATGATACCGGGAGTATCCTATCTCACCGGTGTCTTACATCTGTCGCAAACACATGCACGGGCTAGTCAACTGTTCACTTGAAGAAACACTGAAGAAAGTGAAATATAAGTTAAACAAATCACTGGGAACGATACAGTCATGATATACATATATATGTTCACTGTAGACGTCATTCTCAGCCAACAAACAAATGGTTTACAATTTAAGCAAATTATATGAGTGAGTAAGGTTTTACGACGCTTTTAGCAATATTCCAGGAATATCACGGCTGGGGACACCGGAAATAGGCTTCATGCATTGTATCCATTTGAGAAATCGAACACGGGTCTTCAACGTGATAACCGAACGCTTTAACCATTAGGCTACAACACAAACCTATGTAAATATGAGTCTCAGGTACTACCGTGGAACAGGACAAGCTTAACCGTTAACAAACACCTGGTGTCTTATTCAATTCTCACTGATTCATTTAAACAATGCCAAGAAAACCTTCGTCCAATGGTTTCAAGCCTGTTTGTTATCTGTCCTTGATGTCCAATATCAAATTACGTTTGACATAGAAAGAAGCTCTCAACAACTTTATCGTTAACAACGCCATCAAATTTAATTAAAACATCGAGCATGTTTTTATGTTAACGAAAATTGAAGAACTGTTGTTAAATTTGATTAAGTTGATTTAACATCGCTCATTCCTGCAACAGGCTGTAAAAATAATATGTGGGCGGGTAATTTTGAGTAAAAATAATTTCGTTCAATGAAGACTGGGGTATGAAAAACATTCAATTTTGGATCCAAATTAAATACGCCATGTTTAAAATTAAGTAAATCTCCAACAACAATAATAAAAATATAGAGTTTCAATGATGCCAAAAAGAAGGGTTAACGCAAAATGTGTATATATTTTTAATTTTTAAACGTTTTAATATATAACATCTTAAAATAATAAACCAATTTTAAGTATTATATGGGTGCTGACTAAGGGCCAGTATATATTATATTTATACAGTATCAATGATTTAAAATATTGTTAATTGATAAAATCAACTGTGAGGAAAAGTCACATTTCACCTCAGTTTATTTTGGTCGCGAAGAAATGCTCGTCACCTTTTCATTTGTATATCTGAAACGTATGCATGAATATGAATATTATACCAATATTGTATATTCAGACCAGATGATAAAATGAACTCGGGCTTCCATTTGATGTCAGGAGCGCACGTTCGCTTAGGTTCGTGGCTTAGTCATTACAGAATCGTTCTGATCACAACTGTCAGTACTATACCTGTAACGATGGTTTTTCTGTAAAGTGTGTAACGTTTATTTAACGGAGCCGGCAGTAACACAGAATGAAGGCAAATCCGTACACTGGATTTGGTTTTGAGTTGGTTCTTGTTTTACACCGCACTCAGCAATATTCCAGCTATATGGTGGCGGTCTGTAAGTAATCGTGTCTGGAAGCAGACAATCCAATGATCAACAGCAGGAGCCTCGATCTGCGCAGTTGGGAACCGATGACATGTGTCAACCAAGTCAGCGAGTCTGACCACCCTATCCCGTTAGTCGNGCTATATGGCGGCGGTCTGTAAGTAATCGAGTCTGGATCAGACAATCCAGTGATCAACAGCAGGAGCCTCGATCTACGGAACTGGGAGTCGATGACATGTGTCAACCAAGTCAGCAAGCCTGACCACCCGATCCCCTAGGTCGCCTCTTACGACAAGCATGGGTTACTGAAGCCCTTCAGCAACCCATGCTGGTCGTAAGAGGCGACTAACGGAATCGGGTGGGCAGGCTCGCTGTCTTGGTTGACACATGTCATTGTATCCAAATGTCATAGATCGACGGTCATGCTGTTGATCACTGGATTGTCTGGTCGACAATTATTTACAATATTGCTGAGTGCGGCGTGAAACAACAAACCAACCAAGCAACCATCAAATAAGAGTGCCTCGTACATTGACAATTTCTTGAAGCGCTGTAAAATGATGCCTTTCCCCCAACCCTGTCAGAGTTACACACACCTCCCACGTGTGGAACAGGATCTTGTTGGTAACTGGTAGGCACCGTCGGCCAGGTTCTCTCGGGTGATGTTTTCCGTTGTGCAGAGTTGTGTCCCGTAGGTGAGGCAGGACCATGTTAACCTAGGTGCGAATATGGACGCTCCTCTATTCCTCTATTAATTGTAATATTCATAGATTATTCTTGACGCTACTGGAATAATATGGCAATTCTTATCTTAACGTTTCTGCTTCATTGCTTGATTTCTGAGCTTCATCGACAGCCCAGCTCTCGAAGGTGTTTCCCTCTCCATGTGTCTGTGTGAGTATCGGCGTGTGTGTCTATGTGTGTATGAATGTTTCCATATGTATGTATGTGTGTCAGTCAGAGTGTGTGTGCGTCAGCGTGTGTGCCTGAGTCTGTTTGAGTGAGGGTGCGTGAGCGTGTGTGCCTGAGTGTGTGTGCGTGAGCATGTGTGTGCCTGAGTCTGTCTGGGTGTGTTTGCGTGAGCGTGTGTGTGCCTGAGTCTGTCTGATCGTGTATGCGTGAGCGTGTGTGTGCCTGAGTCTGTCTGAGTGTGTGTGCGTGAGCGTGTGTGTACCTGAGTCTGTCTAAGTGTGTGTGCGTGAGCGTGTGTGTACCTGAGTCTGTCCAAGGCCCTGTTTCACAAAGTTATCGTTGCGCTACGAAATCTCGTGAAATCTCGTCAATATGAACCTCTTTTGTCAGATCTATTACTGTTAGAAATTATAAAGCATGGCAATGAGTGACACGGTTGTGCAATTAAAAGCGACAAAACATTTTGCTTCAGCGAGTGATTATGGTTGTACGCTGCTAATAGCAATATTCCAGCAATATCACTGCGGGGAACACCAGCGATAGGTATCACAATTTATACCCATGTCTGAATCGAGCCCGGGACTTCGGCGTGAGGCGCGAACGCTTTAACCACTAGGCTACATACTGTCCAACAGCATCATGAGAAATACTGCTAAAAAAGTCGATTGTGTGTTTCCTGTCTTATATGTATTACCTCATAGTTATGATACCGGGAGTATCCTATCTCACCGGTGTCTTACATCTGTCGCAAACACATGCACGGGCTAGTCAACTGTTCACTTGAAGAAACACTGAAGAAAGTGAAATATAAGTTAAACAAATCACTGGGAACGATACAGTCATGATATACATATATATGTTCACTGTAGACGTCATTCTCAGCCAACAAACAAATGGTTTACAATTTAAGCAAATTATATGAGTGAGTAAGGTTTTACGACGCTTTTAGCAATATTCCAGGAATATCACGGCTGGGGACACCGGAAATAGGCTTCATGCATTGTATCCATTTGAGAAATCGAACACGGGTCTTCAACGTGATAACCGAACGCTTTAACCATTAGGCTACAACACAAACCTATGTAAATATGAGTCTCAGGTACTACCGTGGAACAGGACAAGCTTAACCGTTAACAAACACCTGGTGTCTTATTCAATTCTCACTGATTCATTTAAACAATGCCAAGAAAACCTTCGTCCAATGGTTTCAAGCCTGTTTGTTATCTGTCCTTGATGTCCAATATCAAATTACGTTTGACATAGAAAGAAGCTCTCAACAACTTTATCGTTAACAACGCCATCAAATTTAATTAAAACATCGAGCATGTTTTTATGTTAACGAAAATTGAAGAACTGTTGTTAAATTTGATTAAGTTGATTTAACATCGCTCATTCCTGCAACAGGCTGTAAAAATAATATGTGGGCGGGTAATTTTGAGTAAAAATAATTTCGTTCAATGAAGACTGGGGTATGAAAAACATTCAATTTTGGATCCAAATTAAATACGCCATGTTTAAAATTAAGTAAATCTCCAACAACAATAATAAAAATATAGAGTTTCAATGATGCCAAAAAGAAGGGTTAACGCAAAATGTGTATATATTTTTAATTTTTAAACGTTTTAATATATAACATCTTAAAATAATAAACCAATTTTAAGTATTATATGGGTGCTGACTAAGGGCCAGTATATATTATATTTATACAGTATCAATGATTTAAAATATTGTTAATTGATAAAATCAACTGTGAGGAAAAGTCACATTTCACCTCAGTTTATTTTGGTCGCGAAGAAATGCTCGTCACCTTTTCATTTGTATATCTGAAACGTATGCATGAATATGAATATTATACCAATATTGTATATTCAGACCAGATGATAAAATGAACTCGGGCTTCCATTTGATGTCAGGAGCGCACGTTCGCTTAGGTTCGTGGCTTAGTCATTACAGAATCGTTCTGATCACAACTGTCAGTACTATACCTGTAACGATGGTTTTTCTGTAAAGTGTGTAACGTTTATTTAACGGAGCCGGCAGTAACACAGAATGAAGGCAAATCCGTACACTGGATTTGGTTTTGAGTTGGTTCTTGTTTTACACCGCACTCAGCAATATTCCAGCTATATGGTGGCGGTCTGTAAGTAATCGTGTCTGGAAGCAGACAATCCAATGATCAACAGCAGGAGCCTCGATCTGCGCAGTTGGGAACCGATGACATGTGTCAACCAAGTCAGCGAGTCTGACCACCCTATCCCGTTAGTCGCCTCTTACGACAAGCATGGGTTACTGAAGTTGAATTCTAACCCGGTCCCGTCCACTGGAACATTTGCTACGAGCCAGACAGGAAGCTGCATATGGCATTGTTGCCACCACAGGTGTGTCATATTTGGAAAATTCCATCTTCATATCTACCAACTTTCTGAAAGCTTTATTGTATACTTGTAAACCAGATCAAACATTCTTTTTGTATATCGCCCTTTGAAATCTTCAAAAATCGATCGTAAGTAAAAATTGTTGAATGAAGACACCAACCGCTGGAGCAGCTGGAATCTTGTGGAAGCCTACCTTTCTCAAAAGACATCATCAGTGCTACAAAACACTGGTTCAATTAACACCATACTAGAAAACATCCGTCAAATATTATCTGTCATGAGTGGTGTAAGTTATGATGAAGTCACTTCCAAAACGAATCAAGGTGAAGCGAGTGGTTCTGGTTTATATCATATTGAATGGCTATGGCATGCCCAGGATATCTAAAGAGGGTGTAGGACTAAAATCCATACAGATCCGGGATCTACTAAGGAAGGTAACTCTGTAATATAGCAGCGCCTTACTCTTCTTGGACACTTAGCTCTGTCTGTTTTCAGTAACGCTGCACACAGTTATCATCCACCTGTATGACTTTGGTCTGTAAATAATCTAGTTCGGACCAGACAATCCAGTGATCAACAGCATGAGTATGGATCTACGCAATTGGGATCCGATGGCATGTGTCAACCAAGTCAGCGAGCCTGACCACCCGATCCCGTTAGTCGCCTGTTGCTGATGACCAATTCCAACCGGATATTTACGGGTCTGGTCTTTGCGGGCGGCTCGTAATTCATTTACGTAATTGTAACTGGAAGACGGTCACAAATCAATTTAAAGTTCAAACTGTGACATGACATTTAAATACCTTGTTCAGTTTTATTAAAATAGAATCGGTAATATGTTAAGATCTGTGGCGGTTTATAAATAACCTAGCCTGGGCCAGAAATTCATTGACCGAAGTCCAGGAAATTAGTACATAATTAGATTCAGTCAACCGACTTCGTTTTTTGTTTTTGTTTTTTTTTGCTTTACGCCGAAGAAGTAATATAATGTACAATATGTTAGACATGTCCCAGTACAATTCAATACAACACCTTCATACACTTCAATGACGACATTTATTTGGTGTAAAATGAAATCTTTAACTTCTCATTATAGGGGGACGTGCTACAGTCAGCAATATTCCCTTATAATAACGGCGGCCGAGTTCATGTGTCTAACCACTGGGCCCAATTCACTCACAGTTTACTTAAAGGTCACATGCAACGTAAAACACAACTTTGCAGATTCTGATACCTTTCGG
>VKKT01001108.1:0-11218 GCA_008038995.1 Haliotis laevigata
AAAAGAGCATGAGTCAGGATAAGTATAAAATATCAATTTTACTCTAAAAATTACATGTTTCACCATATGGATAATAATGTAGGTTAGACATAAAATCTTAATTCATCCAGAAATTAAATGTCATGTCATAACTGGCGCTACACAAAATTCTGGTGCAACAGTATTTCTTTCACTTTGTCTACAGCATCTGTCCAAGATTCTTAGATGATCCATGAAAGACTAACTATACCTCCTTTGTTTATTTTCTTATACTGTTTTCAAATTCATTAATGTTTAAGTGTTGCTGGGACATAATCTTTCTATTCATCCAGAATATAAATCTGTCTCTGAATCGAGTCGATATTTGATAGTGCCTAAGCAAGTTGTTGATCCCTACTTTCAGTCTGGAGGAAAACTGTGGCAAGTCTATTGGCCAGCAGCACCTAGCAGAGCTGGAGAATTCTTTCAGCTCATATAAGGTGAGACGTTCTTTCTCATCAGAAATCTTGCAAACAGGGTGTTTTCTGTCTCTGAGAGTTCATTATGAAGTAGTGATCAAACCAGTCATTGAGGATTGTGTGGTCTGATCTAATTATGGGCAGTGTATTGTTTACCCATGATTTGGGTTCCAGTTTTCTCTCATGCTTGTGAGAGGAATGGATCAAGACTATGAACTGGCAATTTTAAAACTACATTGCTGTTGCAATTGCTATCAGCCACAGGTTTATCGGACCAACTGAGACTGTCAACAGGCAGTCAACATATATTGCTCATATAGTACTACACAGGGAAGATACATAAGTGAGCTGGAAGATTATGTAACTGTAACTTCATCATTCGTAGAACAAATGTGTTGAGTGGTCCTCGGGTTACTTTGAAGAGTTCACATGACCCCCATAATGCATGATTAGGACCCTTCAAGTTAATTATTGGGGTCCCCTGGACGTTCACTTTTGTAATGCTGTGTCATCATTCCTGAAGCTTCCATATCCACTATTTCGTGCTTCTTTCAGGTATCTGGCTTCCCGATGAACATGCCTTTTGTGGATCTTGAAACCATTGTCGAATCTGTCTTCTCCACCGGAGTCCACGCCCAGGAAACCAGCGATGTAGAGTTTGCGCTGGCAGTCTACGTCCACCCGTACCCCAACTCTGTTCTGTCCATATGGGTGTACGTCGCGTCCCTCATACGCAACCGATAGCGCCATGTGTTAGTGACCATGTATATAGGAAAGACATTCCATGAACTGTGCCAGGACAGGAATACTGTTGCTGTGGGAATATGGAGTACGACGATGTTCTTGTGAAACAACTTGTGAAAAAAAAGATGATTTTAATACTCTACTCAAAAGAACTTAAAAGAACACATTATATTCTTTCATATTACTATATTTAATGATAGACATTACCACCACAGATTAACTGTAGTAATAATGAAAGAATTCTTTTCTGCTTTGTATGATGTGTTGCAAAACATGCTGAAGCTCACCTGGTAAAATCTTTACTGGCTATTATTTGATGAATATGCAGAGCTCCAGGTACCTTTAGCTATTAAGCTATTACACAAATTATCATTCACATTGGGTATTGACAGTTTTTATAGGGTATTCCATATAATTTAAGTCCCTCAAGTTTTTATAAATTCTGCTTGAAATGGTGTTTCAGGTGACTTCTAATGTGTAACAGGGGTATCCAAGTCTAACTAACAATAAGAGACATAGTGCCAAGTTAATGCATAATTCACAAACTCAAGTTCTTCCTTTCAAAATTCCTGGATCCGCCAATGATGTTCATATATTATTTTCCATCATGTCAACAATGGATGTCTATTTTTTTTATCAGAATGTCGAATCTAGAGCTACACAAGACTCTGGTGCAACAGTATTCCTTTCACAGGAACTATATTTGTCTACAGCATCCGTCCAAGATTCTTAGATGATCTCTTTTGTAATATATCAATACAAGCATGTCCATGTATGCTTGAAATATTTATATAAAAGACTGATAAAACTATATCTGGTTTGGTCTTGCTGTGTACAGTCAACACCCTGGAGTACAATGAAATATAACATTCTTGTCATATGAGTGAGTACGGTTTTACGCCACTTTTAGAAGTATTCCAGCAATATCAGTCAGGGACACCAGAAATGGGCTTCACATTGGGAATCGAACCCGGGTCTTAGGGATGACATGCAGATGCCACTTGTCATACGAGCTGATTGGATGCCAATCACTGGTTTGTGTGGAGCTGACACCAAGATTTACAGACTGCTACATGCTCACAATGTCAACAGGCCACGACTAAAATGTGCTCCACATGAACAATGACTAGACATTGTTGGGTGTTAGTATGCTTTTAGTAATCTTCCAGCAATATCACGACAGGGACTCCCAAAATGGGCTTCACACATCGTGCCGATGTGGGGAATCAACCTGGGTATTCAGCATGACGAGTGGACGCTTTAACCATCAGGCTACCCCACCACTTGAATGTTGAGAATCCATCACCAAATAACAGATGGTTTGATGATGTGAATGGAAGTCTCCGAGACTTTGACCTTCGTATTTCTTGTCATCCTCAATAATCTCCAGGGTATTCATTACGATCACTCTCCACTATACCATGGATGCATCGACGGCTTGGCCCCATAATTATATTACCTCCCTTTGCTGGCTCCACATTCTCACAGTAGCCAATCAGCTAAGCCGCCGTTACATCCGAACTTGCGAGTGTCAACAAAGATAGTGGTCGCAGTCATGAAGGTAGTTCGCAGTGCCACTCACTTTTTTTGGAAATAATACAGACAAATTGACAGATCTATAACTTTAAAAATTTATATGAAAGAACACCTTCTACCTCTTTCAGAGTACCTCTGCATCAATTGTGTTGCCAAGTTTAAATGGTTAGATAATTTAAGAAGCGAAAGTGAGTTGTGATTGGTTCGTTCAACTTCCCAGCATAGACACCTGATTGGATAAAAATCCGGCCAAGGGAGGTAATAAAATTATGGGGCCAAGCATTGGATGAGTATCGAGGATGATTTCTCGTTTCTGGCAAAGTTTACAACACCTGTAATAGGCTCACCAGTATTTTTAGGACACTGAAGACATGCCAGGTCATAAATCTTCACTCGTCACGCAAAAAGTCTGGGTTAAAGTCACCAGTTGAGTTAAATGTGTGAAGCACGTTTCTTGTGTCCCCCATCGTGAATATTTCTAAAAGCAACAAAAACCCTACTCAGTCACTCAAGGTGACATGTGACCTACTGCACAGATCGTCTTCATGAGAAGTGGCGGTGCTGAACTCATGGCTCCCCAGTAGAGACAAAGAGAAAAGTCGATGCTGAACTCACGGCTCCCCAGTACAGACAAAGACAAAAGGCGGTGCTCAACTCACGGCTCCCCAGTACAGCAAAGGACAAAAGTCAGTGCTGAACACACAGCTCCCCAGTACAGCCAAAGAGAAAAGTCGATGCTGAACTCACGGCTCCCCAGTACAGACAAAGACAACAGTTGGTGCTGAACTCACAGCTCCCCAGTACAGACAAAGACAAAAGTTGGTGCTTAACTCACGGCTCCCCAGTACAGACAAAGACAAAAGTCGATGCTGAACTCGCAGCTCCCCTGTACAGACAAAGACAAAAGGCGGTGCTTAAATCACGGCTCCCCAGTACAGCCAAAGACAAAAGGCGGTGCTGAACTCACGGCTCCCCAGAACAGCCAAAGACAAAAGTCAGCGCCTTCTTGATCAAGTACCGAAGTGGATCATGCTCCAGACAGGCTACAAAAACCATATCAACAAACAAATCAATGCAAAATGGAAAATGTGTTTTATTTTTCACCATGACATAGTATATGTTCATTTGTAAAGTGCCAAGCAAAATACTCATTTTGTACCACAGTATAGTATGAATTTCCACATACCTCAACTACATATTGTTTAGCTCATTGCATATCTCTCGTCTCTTCCACATTGTACATTGGCTAAGTCCTGGTGAAACACATCACAAACACAAATCCTGGGTCGTTCTTACAGCAGGCATTGCAAGGATGCTAACAAAGTCGCAAAGACGGGGAACTGCCATGTTACAGTCTCTTCGAAACTTCAGTACATTCAAACATTCATTCACAAATACACATTTAATTTCACAGAACAGTGATTATGGAAATATAAATCTGTTTCTCAAACAAATTATACATTACAAAATTATCATTCAAAACTGTATTCTTTAACTCACTAAACAAAATATTGATCATTACTGTTGATCATTTTAATCCAATCCACAGACCCACTAACAGTTGGGTCTGTGAAGACATACTACTCAACAGAAGTTAAAGGACATTCAATTTATTCAACTGAGTAGAGTTAATAGTCACAATAACTTACTGTAGTCGTATGAAAAGATCAGGCCCAAAAAGATCGAAACAAACTAAAGAGCTTTTACTCAAATTTGAGAAAACACAGGAAAATGCATTTCCCAGAATAAACTGAAATTGATGTTGAACACAAACTTTGTAGATAATTTGAGTTTGGTGGATAAATTACTTAAGYTGTTTGGGATTTTTTGTTATTTAACAAATGCAGTCAAGTTAAAACTTCAGCTGTTTCAAATGTCAAACTCAGTTTGAAATTTGAGTAAAAACTTAAGTTTGTTTCGAGAAATTGGGGCCAGGTGTTGTTTAACATATTTTGAGTAGTATATACACAAAGAACTCATCAACATTAACAAAAAGATAGGTACAGAAGCTCACCTTTCCATTTATCAATAACTTTCAGAAGACATAATGTAGCCTTCTATATAAAACTTTAACCCACGAGACTGACCTCTCCTGATATAGTCAGTACTTGTAATAAGAGAAATCTGTCCGCTGACAGAAATTGCAATTGGATTCAACAACTTGAGATCCAAATACAAGAAAATAAAATGTAACTATTTATTTCCAACTTCAGTTATATCTTAATTTCATATATCAACATTACTTTGTGGTTTATGGCAGGCTGACCTTGACATATGGCACCACCAACCTCTTGCTCCAACATCAAAACAGGAGATAATGTAGCACCATTCAACAAGAGCAATGCTAACTTATCTTGGGTTCAAGGATTCTCTTTAGCCAAAATACAACCATAAATGTGGATCATCTTAACTATAATTTGTATCTGGTGTCAACAAGCAGGGCATTGTCATTTACACAAAAAGCTTCCCACTAAAAACAAGTATCTTTGTCAACGTGTCCCTCATAATATAGCAAAATATATTCTAACTTTGAATTGAAAAAATATTGTTTAAACAAGTGTAGTAAAACAGTTACAACACATAGCAGACCGGTTATTTTAGAGTGCAGTTTATTACACAACATTGTGGTAAAGAGAATGTGATACCATGTTATATAACACGGTACGCGTCAGGATATGAACATGATTGATTTATTCAGATACACACCACACCAATGCAAATCTGTTTACTGATGATATGGTAAGAGTTATTCTAAGACAATCCACATCAATATGCTCCATATATACAATGCAATTTCCCATTGAGCTTAATTATTCACCTACATGAAAAAGCTGGCATATGCAGCGTCAGTTTTGTATTGCAAGAAAGAGAAAAACTTCGTGAGAATTAACAGATGTAGCATCAACCTTGTTCTTGTTCCAGCTCAGCAACTGACTAATGTCATTCAAAAAGCTAAACAAAACCTAGAATTATATCATATAAGTGCAACTTCAGATAAGTATGATCACAACTTTAAAATAATTTACACAATGCATAAAAATATTCTTCTTCCAACTTTTTACAGACATACATATTGAACATTTTCACCAGTTGGATATATAGTTTATTATATAGCTTCATTATCTACCAGGATGACTAATTACAAAGGAGGAGTTCTTCATCTCAGATGAGGTATGTACAGTACAGGCATATGATATATACAGGTACTGTACCGTTCACAGTTAGAACAGGATATCCTTACTGCGTCAATCCAAAGATTGTGGCTACGGGTAAGAATATTCAATTTAGTAAGTTACACAATGCTGATGGTTATAATCAAATTATTTTGTCTCGCAAATAACTGTAAAAAGGTTAAAGTTACCTCACGCAGAAACAGACATGAAAGAAAAATATGTCCCGAGAAGGTACTTGCATACGAGCAGCATGTTGAAATGTATTGAATCGTTCACATCATGCAGACACTTTTGTAAAGAGCAGTAGACTTATTTATTATTTACAAGGCGAAGCAAGGAACATATTTTCTAGTATTCATCAGAAAATTTACTGTCAGTCCTAAACTAGCAATTCTCAAATGTTATTGAAAGATGAGGAAAGAATACTCGATTGTCATAGAAAATAATGACAATTGAAATCAAGCAATCTGACGCTGGAATGATAACTCAAAATATTATTATCATGGCATGACCCCTTAATGTGGAAGGAAAGCTGGCAGGTCTCTGATGTTTGCACCTGGGTATAGTGGTGACAGATGTGGAAACATGACCAATCATGCTTGAATAAGAACTTACAAGCTTCTGCCCAAGGGATGCAAATATGTGCGTATCACCTTAGACTCCTGGGCCTATATTTTCAAAGCTCTTTAAACGCTTAGATAATCGTAAGTGCCATACATTAACATTAACCTACGACTATCTTAGCGCTAAGCGAGCTTTGAAAATTAACACTACAATCTGACAATGCTAAGAGCAATGTTTCGGGATAGGTAACTATAAAGTTTTTCAGCAGTTTTCTGAAAACTTTTCCAAGTCCTTCCAACTCTGCCATGTCTGTTTCTAACAATTTCATGTTTAGCAGTCTACCAACTAATGATAGATCATAGAAGTTATAACAAATTGTCTTCAACATGAATATAAATCTTGCATCAGGCATCGTTTAGACAGAATATATTTGGATCAGAATTCACCATGCTGGCCGTGTACTTCACCTGGGGTGAGACAGATGAGTTGTGTTTTACATCACTTTTAACACTATTTCAGTAATATCATGGCAGGAGGATACCATAAATGGCCTTATCACACCATCTCCACATGGCTACCCTTACCCACTAGGAATTTTCCGAACATTTGAAGACTGACTGACGGAGTTTGGCTTTACGCCGCTTTTAGCAACATTCCAGCAACATCAGAGCAGGGGACACCTGAAATGGGCTTCACACGTTGTACCCATGTGGGGATTCGAACCCGGGTCTTCAGCGTGACGAGCCAACGCTTTAACCACTGGACTACCCCACCACCCCGAACATTTGAAGAAGCAGGAAAAGACCTACCAGCATATAAACCCCAGTATCATGAAATGTTTTCAAATTGATGAGTGAGTTTAGTGTTACGCAGCTTTTACCAATATTCCAGCTACATCATGGCAGGGAACACCAGAAATGGTCAATGTTTTCAAACTTTACAACCATCACAATTCAGTCAAAACCTCATTGAAGGATACGAAATGATTTCTATGCCATTTTTTACCCACTGACTAATTCAGAGACAAAATTTGTACCAGTACAATATTTGTTGGAGGGAAGCTACACTTCTTAGACGGAGGGAAAACAAAATCTGATGCTTTTCTGAAGCGAGTCACAACTAACAATACCAATAATGTACCAAAATAGAGAATAGTGAATATCTGAACAAGTGTTGAACAACAATGTAATCATGAGAATAAGTAGTTTGCACTCTCCAATATAAGCATGGTACCTGGCTGAATAGTTAGCATCATACTATTTTTAACAAATGAATAGTTACTGGAACCATGTTATCTTGATGAATTAACCCCGTAAGTACGAAGCCGCTATGGAACTAAAGTATCCTATAAACATCTCTTATAAAAGCAAAATCTATTTCTATTCAGGCACTAGATCAGCAATGCTAGATAAACTTATCGAAAAGAAAAAAAAGTAANTAAAAAAAAAAAAAAGATGCTGAGTAACAGACATTTTGCTTTAATATGGCATCTATGCCAATCAGTTTTAAGATGATTTGCCTGGGAACATCAAGCTTGCTTCAATATATAGTTTGAAAGCTAAAAGTAAGCTCAAGTGAATTTTAAACACAATATAAGTTCCAATTTATTCCACTAATGTGCATCTCAGATAAACCATAGCCTGTTAATATATGCAAAATATAATAGACACTACATCTTCAATTGAAACCTGCATTACTAGGTCAAGGTCATTAACTTCAAAACAACCTTAGTCAATGGAGTCATATAGAAAGGAAAGAAGCTACAATCTGACAACGAAAACTTTGTATTCTTAGATGTATGACAATCCATTACAGCAAACAGATAAATATGAAACAAAACAAATCTATGAATTTAGTAAAAGTGAGACAAAGAACTCCTTATGACAATACTCATAGGGTTTTCATGACAAATATTTTACAAATATACGTCTTAGTCACCATTTCATATTTGATCATTATGACTACGGCGGAATGGTATGAGCACTTGGGTTACCTCCCCTTTACAGATGACTAGATTCAATTCTTGGGTGTCGGCTTCTAGTCTCGTATCACAAAACAAGCCATTCATTCTGAGCAGCTCCATAACTATGACAGATATGTGGTCATGATGTCTCTCTCATATTTCATTACATGAATCCTGAAAGCTTAGTGCTTTTCTGGAGTTAACAGTTGCACATACAAAAACATGCTAGATGGCACTGGATTCTTTGGCAAGGGGTTAACATGTGGTAACATGCAACAAAAGGTTACGGTAACCATGGGCACCATTTTGTGATGTCTTACAGATGACTCTCAACAAATGATATTTAAATGATTCCTTTAATCCTTCAATACATGTCTGTAAATGACATTCACACCAGCAATATTCTTCAAGGTAAAGGTTTCTTTCAATTGAGAATCACAACTTGTCTTCTCGGATGTATGCAGAACAAAATTAAACACCAACAATTAACACTTTTTAGCTGTCAGTATGAGAAAGGCAAATTGCAACAAGCAAGTGAAATGCTACTAATAATTCCCTTATCACATATCCACGATCAAAACATCGACGTCAGCAAATTCTGCTCCAAGTAAAGAGAACATGGTTGTATCACCATGTTCGCAGACACTATCAACATGCTGACATCAATACATTTCCTCCTTGGCAAACATGCTGAATTCAAATACTTGATATCAAGGATCGCTATCAAGAAGAGCAGTTATCAGGGTTACATGGCTATAGTGGCATCGTAGAAAGGTACGGTATTGAAGAGCATTGAAGTTTGAGCATATATACCTGTTGTCACCACAAGAGAACCAGTGCTGATGTAGTATTGTCTCAGACACTATATTTAACGTATAGTATAGATGATATACCTCACAAAACACTGACAATGTTATCAATAGCTGGAATGAGAAAAATGTAATAATACAACCCCATTAACTGTACAGGAGTACCTAGAGTAAGTTATAGAGCTAGTATAATCTTTCAGGAAGACATTCACACCTAGTGGATATGGTAACATGCCACAGCACGTTTACTTCATAGAGAATTAACAGCAAACACTATGGATCATCAATGATTGAAAAATATAACGCATCTATCTCGCAGCTACTGCCCTGATGACAAATGAAACCCGTGGTTTTGGTAATTACTAAGCACTCAGTATGCTAAGAGAAAGACATATGGTTGAAATTTTTAAAAAGTTTACAGTGTGGAAAATGAAATCAATGTTCAAAAGTACCATCAACAGCTTCGTGAAGAATCCCGGACCCAGAATTTGTCTTTGTTATGCTGCCAGGCAGAGACAAGGAAAGATTGTTCTTTCATGCAAAGAAAACGTAATACTTGTGATACAGTAGTATGGTTCAATTACTATGCATCTGACAAAAATAAAATTATGACAATTTGCTGAAAAGAGAGGCATCCTGTTTCATCTTCTGAGAATAAAACCTGCTGCACAAAATTTATGGTCTTGAATCAATGGTGTAATGGTGGCAATGAGACATCCGTGATGTGAATCTCGCATCAACTGTGGACCAAGCTTCTTGCTCGCATGATCCAAGAAGACCTAACACAATGGGCAACTGTTGGCATGAGATGACGTCGACAATGTGAAATCACAAGTCCATTGTTTTATCATACAATATATAAATACCTCTCCATAGTTTTTAACATGGTAATTGTCTTTGCAAACAGGGTAACAAATCAAGACCCAAAACTTCCTCCCTTGAAGCTCTCAAGGGAAAAAAGAGAAAAACTAAAAAATAAATTCAAAAATTTCTTCAGAATCGATATCAAATACCAGTTTCGTTTTTCTGTAAATACCACATAAAACGCTCAAACTAGCTTTGCGAATCATCCATCAGAACAGTTGCTCCTGGAAACTGACTGCAAACATGGACACACTGCTGCTGGTTCTTTTCCAATCAGCAGAGATAGGTGCAAGACAGCGAGAAAGCGGCGGCACACATCATCACTGCAGTGACGACAACAACAGTAGCCTGTGTTACGAATCATCCTCCGTCTCCGAATCGGATGATGAGAGTGTTTCATTGAGCTCCTGGGTATTGGCTAGCTGGTATATTGGGATGTGCTTCGGACTCCATGTTTTTGGAAGAGTCCGGGCCAGGCCATTGCGAGGGGTTTTCTTAATCTGCAAAATTAACCAAGTCGATAAAAAGGGAGAGATAAGAGAAAGAACAAAATACACCGACAAGCATTACATGAAGTGTAGCAAGGCAAGGTTTGTCAAAATGGGGTTGAACTGTTGTGTACCAGGGATAGAAATACTTTTTTTTCTAAGTGTGCCTTTGGGCACCAGACAAATAGTTTAGGTGTGCCTTTCAGAAATCAAGTATGCCCACATGTTTTTAGAATAAATGACAATGATGATGATCATTTGAAATTTAGTGCTAAATAAAGAAATAAGTTTAAAAGCATTCAACTATGTACGTTTTTTTCAGTTTGGTAAAATATAAATGTTTGGGGAATTAAATGACTAAATGTGAGTTATGTCTCCAGAAAACTAGGCATGTCAATAGGGCACAGATAACATCTTTTAACCGTGTCATTTCAATATTTAGCGTGCCATGGCACACTAATATATTGGGTATTTCGAACCCTGTGTACTAATATACCCATGTATTGATATGTCCACTTACCATATCCACAGATCTACCAAGGCTTACAAATCTGTCTTCCCATGTTGGGGTATAGCACCATACCATGCCTATAGTTATATCAATGTCTACTAATCTGTCTTCCCATGTTGTGGTATAGCA
>VKKT01001108.1:12788-23795 GCA_008038995.1 Haliotis laevigata
GGACAAAGGGATGCCTGTTCTACTTGAAATCACTTAAGCTGATCTGATGTCCTTGTTATAATCTCTAAAATCATCTTCCTCTTCTCTAAATCATCCATACTGAGGATCACTGAAAATGTCGTCTGCTAGCAAGTAAACAAAGGGGGATAATTCTTCACAAACTAATGAATAAGGATTAACGGAATTGTCTCTCTTGATTGAAACCAAGCACTTGATAGCTGGTCAAGGTTGTTTATACTAGAAATCCAATTAAACATATTCCTAAAATTCTCAATAATTTCTGGTCATACTATAAGAGTCCCAGGGACCCTCAAATACAGGACTCCAGGTAAATCCCTGTCTACTAATCGATCTAACCATGAGGCGGTATGTCAACGTACCATGTCTGTAAGTTTCTGGAACTCCTTCATGTCATCTTCCGTGATGACGTACTCCTCCTCGTCCTGCTCATTCCATCCCATCTCACGCAGCAGCCTGCAGAACAAATACATCACTTAAGCCATGTGAGTATTTTATATAATGGGGAAAAAACACCCTAAGATAGGTTTTTCTTTGTGCATAATCACGTAAAGCATAAACAAAGTCAAGTAATACCTTTCTGGTTTACTGCTGCACTTAGCAATATTTCTGCTATATGACAGCAGACTGTTATATCCAGTGATTGTCATCATGAGCAACAATTCATGTTGTGTGGGTATTATGACAAAATCAACCAAGGAACTGGGTCTGACAACTTGATCTGTTGACACCCAAGTGTTGTAAGTGTGCGTTAGGTTGTTACGGGTGTTAGTATGTATGTTTGGGGGGGTGGTGGTGGAAACCTTCAACATTGTTCATCAATCAGTTACGCACAAACCTGTCAACTCTCACGTTTATGCTGTAAGTCTCATGTTCTTTCAATGAAAATCACGTTCTCACTGCCAGCATACTAAATATCATATTATTCGTAAAAGTGCTTTCTCAACATCACTTTATGATGTTTTCACCTCAAATAACGTTTGGAAACATGGTAAAAAATTCCTCCACCCCCCCTCTTCTTAGGACACATTTTGGATGAATGTCTACATTGAAATAGCTGGTTGAATTAAGCTAAATGAATAAAAACAGAAGTTTGAACTTCATTCACAAATTTAGTCCCTTCTTTTACTATCACAGTACAGTGTTAAAGTGAGACACTACCTCTGTTCAGCTTCCAGGGAGCTGGAGAGGATGTTGCGGCCTTGCTCTGTGGACACTTGCAGTTCATCCATTCCATTTACCAGCTGGTCACTCGAGGATTTGCCTGCAGACTGCAATAGAAACAAGGCAAGACTGATAAAAAAACAACAACAGTTAAATACTCTTACTGCTAATCATATACACATGTATTTAAAAAAAACAGAAAACAAATACTTGTGTCAGTGCCGCACTCAAGACTGACTGACTGACTGACTGAGTTTGGTTTTACGCCACTTTTCCAGCAACATCACGGCGGGGAACACCAGAAATGCCACACTCAAGACTTTCATCTATATCATGGCTTCCTGCAAATAATCAAGTCAGGACCAGACAATCAAGTGATTGATATTGTGCACTATAAACAATTGGGTTACGATGACTACATGTATGAACAAAGTATATCCAGAAACCCATATCGAATTAGCAGCCTCTCAGTGTTTCATGGGCGGAGGAGGGTCGTTAAAATTACCTCACATATCAGATACCTATTTCCTGCTGGTGGACAGAGGTTCCTATAGCATTTTGATGTAGGTACCAAACTATTAATTACTTATGTTCAACATTAGGGTCCCAAACTTTCAACCACTAATAAGCAGGAGGTACTGCGCATGTGTTTAAACCTGGATTGCCAAAGTGGCAAACCTTGCTGGAGAGGGTAGCAATGTACGTGAATCATACCCCTGTATATTTGAAGATAGATCGTGTGTGAGTGCGTGTTTTAGTAATATTCAGTGTAGGAAAGATAGCCCGTCCCAACGTCCGAGACGGGTGAATTTTGTGGAGGACGGGTTTAAAAAATATCTAGTCCGTCCTCATGTCGGGTCAACTTTAGCAAACCAATGACATATATATAATGATTATAACCTTTTTGAATATTTACTGCTGAAGGTGTTTTATTTATATTTGGAGRACAGGCTAGATTTTGGCAGGACTGGTAAAACATTTGACCTGCCAGTCCTGTGGACAGGCTAGATTTTCTACATCTTTCCTACACTGCAATATTCCAGCAATTTCACAGCAGGGGATACCAGAAATGGGCTTCACACATTGTACCCATGTAGGGAAGTGAACCCAGGTATTCGGCATGATGAGCAAATGCTTTAACCACTGGGCTACCCCACTGTTATTAGAGTAAATGAGTATGGTTTTATGCTCCTTAAATAACATTCCAGCAGTATCACAAAGGAGGGACACCAGAAAAGAGCTTCAAATATCATACCCATGTGGGAAATTGAACGCAGGTCTTCAGCATGATAAGCAAATGTTTTAACCAGTAGGCTACCCCAAAGTTCCCCCCACCATGTTACTGCAGGAAGCAAACAGTTACTATTTTAGGATAACATTAGATGTTGACAACTACATACATCCCCATTTTCCTGTATTTCATGGCCAGCAATGCCATTTTCTTGTGGGGCCTTGTCCGAGCGCAGAGTCTTGAGAAAGTTGCTCTTTTTGTCACCCAGGTTCTTGGGCTGTGTGACAAATCGAGTGTTGAGAAGATCTGCAGGCGGTGTGGGTGATTGACGGGAACCCTGAAAATGAAGACCAAAGTATGCAAACATGCCATCTGACAGGTATTTAGCCGATTCAGGGTATAAGCTGAACTCAAATTTTACTTGAACAATAAATAGCTAGGATACAAATAGTTAATCGACAAGCATGAAAGACTAATATCCCTTGCTAATGGTATGTTTTACAAAGTGCATGAATCAAGACTATGACTACAAAAGCCTCCTGGTTCCAAAGTCGATTTTGTAGTCACGGAAACTGAGTTAAAAATAATCAATTAATAATAACTCCTTATCAGCATAAGGCACTAGTTCAGGGCAAGCATGTATCATTAACAAATTTGGCTTTGCAAGAGTACACAGTGTATGCTGGAGAAAGGAAAAAAAATGTAATTTTTCAAGTAAAATTGATATTTTATACTTATCCTGACTCATGATCTTTTGCTTTTCTCCTTCTACACGAATGTTAGTGGAATACTTGAATCCCTTGTAGTTCCCTAAAGCGGACGTAAAAGTTCTCTCACCGAGTTGCCTCCCTTTTCCTGCGCAAACAGTCATGTGACGTGCCATGCTTGCCACTCTCTCCTTAATAAGCCCATGCACCTGGGTTTGCTGGGAAACCCGAAGTGTCTTTTGCAGGGAGATCGGGAGGGCTTGACCTCATAAGTCAGGATAAGTATAAAGTATCAATTTTACTTATAAAACTACATATTTTTCCTTATCCTGACTCATGATGTTTTGCTTATAGAATCCGACGGATTGGTGGTGGGTCAAGCCACTTTGTGGATTCATCAGCTGTCCTTAGATACGTCCTGTATCCCCCCATGGTAACTGCGTAATGGCACTTCCTAGATCCTATTCTTCCAACTTCCGTTATGAACTCGTGGGACCACAATCTTGTCTTACTTCTCTCTCAGACAAGTGAATCTTCTAGATTCATGTGGATTTTAGATATTTTAGGATCTTCTTTTTACTAGTTATCTATAACAACCCATAGATTATGATAAGATACATGAGTTGCGACCCCTTAATGTACAGGTAAGATCGTTACCCATACAGAGTCTTAATCTGAGGTAGAGGTTGGCAAACACTGTGTCCGACTTCCAAAAGCAGCCCTCCATTATAGCTGATATCTAACAGCTTCCGTGCAGAGCGAGTGTGGACCTCAGTGCCCTGACTTCGTGTGGGTTGGAAGCTCTTGGAGGTTCTAATCCTGCTGCTTTGGAGGCTCACATCCAAAATGATATTGTCATCTTTGAGACTTCTACTGTTGTCTCTGCTGACAAAGGGGATGAAAAGGTGCATGAATTTTCTTCTCCTTGTTTTAGTCTTTTGAAGCTAATCTTCAGGGCTCTGACAGGACACAACGTTAAGTGTCCTCTGTTCTGAGGATCGTAGATAGCGCTGGGACGTGGAACTGTCTGTCCGGTTGGCCAAGTAACTGATTCTTTGCAGTGAAGTCCCATCTAAGTCCTAGATGTACTGCAGCACAGTTTCCCATGTCGAATCTAGTTCGTCCAAAGTCTAGAAGTAGAACATATATCTCTGACATCCGAGCTGCCATAGCTGAGGAGGAACAGAGTTTTCTGTATGAGTGGCTCAAAGATAGTCTACTGGTACTCTAGTGGTTTGTAGACATCACTCGTAAGATATTGTTGGTGCTCTGAATTTCTTCTGCTGGTCTTCCAGCTTGGAGGAGCATAGTAGAGCAAGTAGTTCTGGCACTTTCATCAGGCTGATGCTCTCAGATGACATAAATAATCTGCTACATGAGGATGCAAGGCTTTAACAGCTGAGAATCCTCTCTGTGTAGCAAACTGGTCAAAACTTTTCCATTTATCGTCGTAGAGGTTCCTAGTTGAATGTCTTACGGCCATCGTGACTGCTTTAGCTGCTCTCGAGGAATAACCTCTTTTCTTCAAGCAGTGCTTAATATGGTCCATACGTGAAGTCGGAATCCTGTTGGATTGCCATGGCACTGTTGTGTGTGTGGATGGATCAGTAGATTCGGCCAGTCTGGTAGGCGCATTGTTGGTTCTCCTATGAGCTGTATTAGGTCTGGAAACCAGGTTCACGCTGGCCAGTAGGGGGAGACCAAAAGCAGACTTAGTTCTCTGGTCTGTGCTATTTTGTGCAGTACCAGGACCGGCTGCAGAAACACATATGCGATTAGTCCTTCCAATGGGATTGACAGTGCATCGAGAACTCGAGAACTGGTGAGACATACGTTGTCACTTGGTGACTGAAACGTGTCGCAATTAAATCTATGAGAGGACGACCTTGGTCTGCTATCAGTAGTTGTAATGCCTCCGGGTGCATCATCCACTCTGTGGGTGAAGGATGGCGTGATCTGGATAGGACGTCGGTAAAAACACGTTCATTGCTCCGGTATGTAATATGCCTTAAGCCACAGGCTGACGTTGTCTGCTAAACTGAATAGCTAGAACGTCAGTTCTAGTAGAGGTGCTGACCTTGTTGAGCCTTGTAGATTTATGTAGAAGGCTACTRTCGAGTTGTCTGTGTRWATCATGAGAACTGATTCATTAGTAGCTGAGCCCAAAGTTGAAMTGSGTTTATGACCGCCTTGAATTCCAGCTGATTTATGTGTAATCGTCTCTCCTGTTGTGACCAACTCCCTACTGACTTGTCCTCATTGCAATGCGCTCCTCATCCTTGTAGTGATGCATCCACGAAGAGATGAAGGTTGCATGCCGGCTCTTGTAGCGTCTGGTGAACACGCCTGGATGCTCAACCATCGGCATAACTGTGTCAGTAGTTCAAACATAAACTGCAGCTGTCGTCCGAGTTGATCTGCTTGTTGATGTGTCTAGATTGCATTGTCTAGGCAGAATGCACTGCAAAGTCTCCGCTGATGCAACAGTTGGTTAGGTTACACATGTAAATAGTCCCGGGGCCGAGGAAATTCCAAAGGGAAAATACCCTTCATATTTCTGCACCAGGCAAGCAAGGGACGTAACTCTATCTTGACTTCGCCGTGACTCACAGAGATGATCGCAAAATGGGTATCACCGCCATTTCTTTCTTCTTGTGCGCTTCTCATCCTCGGAGATAGGCATCAGCGATGACAAGAACCTTGTCAAGAATGGCAATTTGCAGTGATGATACATCATTCTTCCCCTTATATACGGAGACGATCTGTGTTGAGCAGCATACATCGAAGCATTGCCTATTTATAGCAAGATTGGTTCCAGTGTAGTATCAAAGGGGACAGGTACTCATACAGGCTATTATCAGCGAAAACTTCCAAGATAAACATCACTTATCCTGCTGTCAAGGCTAGACATCTATTAGATTCCCATGATGATAACAGGCCGTAGTTGTATGCAGTTTTCAAGGCTGCAGATGAAGTATTCCCCCGTACAACGGGTTTGTTTACAAGTCAGTAAACTTGCTGGCGCCTGATCTGTCAGTAAGAGGCGTTGTCTGTCCTGGACCAATCAGCTTCAAAGCATGACATCACCGGTGTTGTAGCAAGTTGGCCTCCATAAAATCTGGTGCAATAGTTTGTTGAGTAAAAGCGCGCATAATTCTACGCCGCTCATATAAACCTCTTGAATAAGGGTTGCTCCAAGTGTAAAATACTGTTCAGTGATATTAATCACGTATTCCCATTGCGGATAATATAAGGCAGCATGACGAAGGAGGCTGTCGAGACGTATGTCTGTATGGATCTTGAAGAATACTGATGTTGAATCTATTTTTTTTTATTTATATACTTTTTTTATTTTCGTTGCATTTGTACACAGTTGCACATGTATATAAATGTCTATATAAACAATAGGTGACAAGATGACCAGAATTTAATACATTGGTTAAGATGTCCTTACATTTTTGCTGTGTATTTCATAAAGAATTAAAAGCATGCGAGTTCTTCCTGGATCATTTCAATTTTTTTATATGTTTTATTTTTGAAGATAAATTGTTTGCATACAATTATTAAAAGATTTATTGGTCCAAAATTTGGTAGCAGCGATCCAAGAAGTATATCTTTCTTGTTTAGTTTAATGGATAAATCGGTTTTCTGATTGACCCATTTTTCAAATTGTGTCCAGATGGAACTCACGTGTTTGCAATACCAGAACAGATGATCAACTGTTTCACGTTGATTATTACAATAACCACATAAATTGCTGTCTGCGTATCCCATTTTAAAGAGTAATGAATTTGTTGGTAAGATATGATGAAGAGTTTGATATTGGAACCATTGCTGTTTAGGATTTGCAGGCATTTAGTTGGAATCATAAGATATTTTTGTCTATTGGGTTCCAGTATTGTTTCTCCAAATATCAATTCCCATTTTGGAAAGTGCTGATTACGTATACACTGAGTTTGTATAAGCGTTTCATAGTATTATTGATTCCCTTTTACAGTTTTAAGTAGATGTATGATATTAAATGGCATAATAGGATTTTCAAGTTTGGTTTAAATTTGGAAAACCCCTTCCACGACAATGTTTTGACAGAAGCTAACACGCTGTTTAACTCTAGAAAATTGACATTAATGTCATAACGTTGCCCTTACCACGCATAATATCAGATATCTTAATTGTAATTGTATTGGGAGAATGGTCAGATTTGAAACTTGGATCGATTTCGGCTTTTACCAAAGACGGTAATATGTTATGTGATACCAAGAAAAAGTCTAGTCTTCCTTGTTTTAGGGGATTTGCTTGCCTCCATGTATATCTTTTTTCATACGGATTTATTTCCCTCCATGGATCGTGGAGATCAAAATCATCCCTTAATTTTAGTATCCTATCTCTTGCCTTAGGATTATTTTTGTTTTTATAGTTATATGCGTCCAGGTGATAATTTTGTATGATATTCCAATCACCACATAGCACTATATGATCACTCACCAATGAGCGAACTAAGGTATCCATTTTGTCATAAAATTCTGGGCAGTCAGTGTTGGGACCATATATAGTAATAATTGCCAAGTGGTAATCCTCTACTGATAGTTCAATAGTAAGAATATGTCCATCTTTATTTGTTTTTTCATTCTCTATTTTGCATTCGAAATTTTTGGAGAAAAGTATGGCTACAACCCTTGAATTACTGGTGAAAGAACTAAAAAACACTGTTTATTTCCCCATTCTTCATTTATCTTTTGCTCCATTTCCGGTGTAAAATGTACATCCTGAAGACAATATATATCGGCTCATTTCTTCTTTAAATATGTAAACATTTCTTTTCCTTTTGTTTCTTATGATTGTTTAACCCTCTACAATTTTGTGACAAAATTTTCAATGTGTCGATTTCAATCATTTGGTGTGTTTTCAAAGGATTTCAACTGGGGAATATGATTTCTAACAGTAAGATACGCAGCAGCTCGAGACATAATGCATTGTTTGTAGTCAACGGTATTTTCTTAATATTTAACAGACAATTTGGTTCTATGTAATTATGGCAACAAATAAAACTAAAGGTTAAAAAGTAAAACTTCGGAAAGGACATGCAATTCCTATTGCTGCCCTCCCCTCCCATGGATATTTACTTGTTGAACTTGACATTATTCTCACATCTGATTTTCAAGCCATTTTCAACAGTAACTGACAACGTATTATCCTGAACATATAAGGGATATTATTTCATACCGTAATATCCAAACTTATCATTTTGACAAAATGTCTCAGCCGAACTAAGACTAAAGGAATAATATCATACAGGAAGTATAGTTCTGACAAATAAAATATGCAAGTTAATTTACCGTGGCCACATGTTATGTTGCGAGAAGAGCGTCATAAGTTTGTTCTCCAAGTAGATGCAAAATTTATGTACATTTTGTAACATGAAACATGGACTTAAATTGGGTACTCACATATGCTCTTGTCCATACGAATGAGTTATATCCATATTATTGAATTCCCATCACACACAGTGACAAGGCTAGGCGTCCACGCTTCCAGAACAACGTGTATGGAGGCGGGAAACTTACCGCGTACAATCTGCATGTGCAAACATTGGAAAGATCATAATACTTGGGTGATAACTGGTTAAACGTTCTTATTACATTATGTTTCTAGCAATAAATTTGCCAGTGATCTAATAACCAATCTTGTTGGATAATTTTCAAGTTTTTCATAAGTAGCCGTGTATATAGTTTTTGTTCCGCTTAGAGCTATGAAATAGACAGTTCATGTTTTAGTTTATCTGCAAATAATATTTATTTGCTGGATGTTATTGTTATACTCTTCTGTTCGCACGTTACTTCTAACTCGCTCTGAAGATCGGTGAGGATTGTTTATTAAGTGTATTTACTCCATGCTGAGGACGGAATGTTTGGATCCCTTATTTCCAGCACTACTTCAGTTCCATTAACTTTCACTCGGGTCCAGATATTCTCACTTTCTCTGATTTGTTCTGCTTGACGGCTGAGAATAGCTCTACGTTTCTTCAACATTGCAGGTAAATCTGTTTGCACCTGATCTCCCTTACTCTCGACTCATCAAACTTCAGTTTGGTTATGAGAAACTCTCGAAGCACTCGCTCCGTATCTTCTTTTGGGGTCTCCGGAATCCCGTAACAAGAGATTAGGTTTACGATCATGCATATCTTTGAGAATGAACTGTTTTTCAAGTCGTTCATACCCACTATTAGTTTCAGCTAGTTCTTGACGGAGTTGTAATATTTCATCTCTATGCACGTGGACATCATGCTCAACAGAACTAACTTTCAGTTTTATATCCGCAATCTCCATTCTCACCTCTTCAATAGAATCCTGTAGAGCAGTTTTTTGTTGATGTTACGAGTTCAGCCACCCCAGCCACCCCCACCACCTCTGACGCTTGAATGACTTTTTCCAATGATGTTTGTGAACGTGTGTCGGGTATGTTGATAAAGTCACCAATATCGATTCTATTATCAAAACGTGTATGTGGATAGCAATGTTCAAACTTACTAGTTGCAATATATGTAGGCTTTAGGTACATCCCAGTGGTATATTTTGGTGATTACTTGGATACAAATCCATGGGTTGGAGACAGCGAGGTGAAACACGTCTATCTCCTAGCCATGAGCAACCAAAAGCATCTGTACGTCTGTCCAAGGATTCTTGAAGGCGTTAACCTTAAGCCCTTTACGAAGGTCACATTGCAGTACGTCTCTGTTGGGCTGGAGTGAGTGAGTGAGTGAACGACAATATCAGCAAGCCATCTGCTACCCAGGATAAGACCTCCGCATCTGTGTAGATGAAGGGATTCCCCTCATCAAGTAGGGTGTCATCCGAAACTGAACCTACTACAGGTGTAAGGTTCGTGCAGGCTGTAAAGTTATGCAGGCTGTAAGCTGTAGAGATCGCACACATTACTGATATTTTTTGATGAGTTATAAGCGATGACAAAACCATCAGTTTTCATTCTGACTGCGGATTCTTGAATGTTTTAATCATTGCTTCGTTTTATTCAGCCGAATGTCAATAGAGTCGATGCATCATCCTGCCTGTTGATCTAAGGGTTCGCGAACCTTCTAGATACCTGTGTTGCTAATATCGCCTGTTGATCTGAGGGTTCGCGAACCCTGCGTTGCCTCTTCCCTTCGCAAACGTTCCCCCGAATGTCTGTGTGGGCTGCGGGATCTAGATGAGGATCGACTGGATCTCGGAGGGGACCTTCTTGACGTTCTCGAACGTTGAGTGTTCGCAGACGCATCTGGGAGGTTCGTGGAACCTTCATCTGCCATGATGAAAGAGTCTTCTGAGTGTGAAGATCTTCGCGAACATGGCTGTTCGCGAACCTCATCTGCAGTTGTAAACCTCTGGGGTGTAGCTTCTTCAGGTTTGCGCAGGTCGGAGGGTTTGCGAATGTTGACTGCCATCGTAGGGTTCTGCCTAGCTGCTGCTACTTCGGCAAACCAAAGGCTCCATCAAGGCCATCATCTGCGTTGTAAACTGCCTCATAAAGTTGCCCCGGTCGAAGTTCTGCATTGTAGGTCATGGAGGTCGACTGCGTCGCTCTTCTAGCTGATCTGAGAGGTACTTCAGGTAGAAGTATCAGCGGTTCAGCAAAAAAACATCTGCTTCGGCAGGCGGCACAATGTCTTCATTAAACGATCTCTGATGAGATGTATATGTCAGGGTAGAGACTGCGATCTGAGTCTCTACTGCGTATTTGACTCACAAATTATCTCAAATACTACCAGATCGCAGTCTCTACTCTGACATATACATGACTCCAGTGCTCGCCCAACCATCCGCTTGGGCTGACTGACTGACTGAGTTTGGATTTACGCCGCTTTTAGCAATATTCCAGCAACATCACAGC
>VKKT01001108.1:59576-89867 GCA_008038995.1 Haliotis laevigata
TGTCCCCCACCGTGATATTGCTGGAATATTGCTAAAAGCGGCATAAAACTAAACTCAGTCAGACAGTCGGTGATAATTAAAGAAGAAGGTCCCATGCTTGTCATAAATAGAACGGGATTCTTGTGTTGCTGGAATACTGTACTCACACACATACCTAGAGCATAGAGTCGGTCGTTGATGACTGCCACACTGAGAGCACTCCGTGGGCTGTTCATGGGGGACACAAACTCCCACGTGTTGTTTTCTGTATGGTAGCGCTCCACAGATCTCAGCTGAGAGGTGCTGTCGTACCCACCCACAGCATATACGTAACAATCCATAGCAATAACACCTGCAACAGTGACCGGCATATTTATCTGTGAGTGAACGAATGCTCTTACATGTTAATCAACAGAATTTGATTAATACATGACAGAATCAATGAACACATGACCAGACTAACAGCTAATTGGTTGAGAATACATGCAGATGGTGCTGATGTCAAGGGGTTGACAACATTTTGATATTATGAAATAACATTTAAACTACATGAATGAGAATGATACATGAAAAAAATGCTTTTGTTAATGTTAATCTGCTGTTTGTCAAAACATACTATGCATATTTACTTCTTATCATTTTGTTGTAGTCACTTTTAGCTTGATAACAGTGTAAGAATCTACATCGAAATGTCACTCTGTGCAATAAACAAGAAGTTGTCATCCATGAAGTTGTATGTTTCATTTTTGTAAATAATACAGTTTTACAGGAAATACATGGCATCGTTTTGAACCAAATTTGCCAAGCATACATGTGAGAACACTATCCAGTTTGTTTTGACAAGTGAAATAATCTCCACTCACCAGCACCACTTCTCATAGTATTCATTGGGGCCACAAAATGCCACTCGTCCTTTTCAGGGTCGTAACATTCAACGCTCTTCAGACGATTTTGTCCATCATATCCTCCAACAGCAAACAGCAGGCGATTTACCACTGCACATCCCACACCAATACGATTGGTGGACATGGTGGATACCATTGTCCAGCAGTCTAGTTCAGGGTCATATCTACAAAAAATATCATAATTATAAATTTCAGGTTGGGAACAAATGAAATGGTGCAATTACAAATGAACAGAAATATCTCTCAAAGGATAATTATAGTAAACAGTCTAATGGTAGACATGCTTATTGTCATAGCATTAATGCACTATCACAAAAAATATTTTTGCTTTATGTCTGTACATGTCAGCATATAAATAAACTTGTTTTATTATTTGTTTTTGTGTGTTATTTTTGTTTTAAATGATTTTTTAATAACAAAACATAAATTACAAAAGTGTTCCTTATCCGTATTTTCAATGAGCATAATTACTTTTCAGCAGACTTGTGGTGAGTTTGACCTTGAGAACCTCCCACAGCATAGATCATTCCATCGATCACTCCTACACCCACACGATTCCTGGGGACTGTCATCGGTGATCGTGGCGTCCACACATTCCTCATGGGGTCATACATGTCTAACGTGTTGGAATCCATGTTACCGTCTGGGGAGTTGTTCCTTCCTCCAACAACATAGAGAGCTCCCCGAACTAAACACGCGCTGAGTCCACTGCGAGGGGTTGGCAAGTCGGGGAGACGATGCCATTGATTTGACTTTGGGTTATAGCACTCAAAATTACTTAGGGACTGTCGAAGGTAACCACCAGCACAAAAGATAACAAGCGGAGCACAAGGTAATCGAGGCTTTTCGGGACATTTTTCATGAAGTTTGAGCCTTCGAAGTTTATCGTTGAGAGTCTGTAGACACTGCGGCATCTTTTTGAGAATATGGCAGTCTTTGAGCTGTTGTTCTAGGAAACATGGAGACAGGAACTGAACCCTCACTGCCGCTAAGAGACCTTCCAACTTGCTGAGACGTTTTTCCGTGTCTGATTCCACCCATCGAATCACTGCCTGGAACACTTCCGACTCACATCGGATATTCAGTTCATCTTGCTTGATGAGCTGTATCATTTGGCAAGGACTCAGCATGAGGAACTCGTCACATTTGATAACTTCACAGAAGTGTTTGTAGATATAGGTTCTTGCTTTCGTTTCAAGCTCTGGGCAGCCATGTTCGCTTGCAAAGTCAGCAATACCAATACAGTTACTAGGGTCAAGCTGATGCTCAAGAAAAACACTGCAAGCCTCGACTACATGCGTCATCTGGAACATGGTGGCAGCTGGAAGAAGGTAACAAACGTTCATTTCGTTGATGTGTATTTCAGCAGTGTAAGCAAACTCCACAAGAACAGCTAGTGTACATGGTGATATGCCATGCAGCGGAATGGATGACATTTCCTCCTCTCTCATTCCGCCAGTGAACATAGCACGGAAATACGGGCTGGCCGCGGCTAGTACTATTTTATGAGCCATTAGCTTCTCCTCTCCAACAATCAGTGTTACATCACACAATTTTTTAGTCCGACGGAGGATGCTCATTATTTCTAATGCCTCTTTCGGGTGCTTCATAATAGTGAAGTTCATGCTGCCATCTGGGGGGGTGTCTGTGATCTGTGGCTTCGGCCGGTAGCATGATGAAGGTATAGATGCCGCCATTTTGATCTTCTTATTCTTGCTCCCTTCTACAAGTGGCTGAGCTGCTTGTTGAAGATCCTTAGAATTAGCGTCATCTTGACCTTGAAAAGTAATGAACAGAATTAATGGAAAGATAAGTTTTATACATGAGTGAGTGAGTTTGGTTTTATGCCACTTTGAGCAATATTCTAGCAATTGTGGGAAACACCATTTTATACATGAAATTGCTGTGGTTTTGTAAAATGAATTCTGAATCCAGTGAGGAAACAGATCAATATGAGGACTGATTCTAGCAAACATTTGCTTAGTCAGGTAAGCACTAATAATGACAGTACTTGTAATATTAATAATTAGCCACTTTACAACATGTCTTGACACACTTCAAACATGACAGTCAAATATAACAAAACAATTCATACTACATACAAAAGCTACGACAGGACACTTAATTTCCTGTTACACAAGCTAGTTGAAAAAAATAACTTCATATAAAATGTACATACTGATGCCCCCATAACTGGGAATACATTTTATGCTAGCATGCCAATTACCTGTCACCTTTGCTGCCTATACGTCAGTCGCACAATGTCAAGAAAACTACGATATTTTAATAATCGGTCAACAGAGCAATAATTTACCTTCACCACTGGCCAAGCTCAGATATTTGAAGTGTACACCACAAATATCAGTAGAAAACATACACCTAGTCTAGAGTACAATGAGGAAGAAACAACATTTTGCATTGTCATTTTCTTTCAGGGCTGTACATGACACTAAGCTATTTATGTGACTCTATTTTTAGATATGCTTAAGGAAGTAATATTGTTTGTACCTGATCATGAGAAGATTTCTACACCTGGTAGCCGTGTAAACCCCGGCTACAGGCTTTGGTCACAGGACACACGCTTTACATGCTCGGCAAACATCAACATCAGTCACATTCGGGTTTAAATCTTACTGACAGTCAATGCTAAGCCCCACTATTTGAAACATGTTTTTTACTATAGAACAAGACAATACAACACAAAGACACACAGGTGGGGATAAACACTGTACAACTCAAAGGATGTTAAGCACACCCCATGCCATGAACGATTAATATCAGTAACATGAAAGGATCAGGTGTTTCTCTAATTTCTTTTGAGTAGTATACATCACAACTACTTCAAAGCTTGTATACACTGTGTTCCTTCATCAGCATATTGATGATAGACATAGTACAGAGCTGGGAAATCTTTAAAAGACAGTCAGAAATACTGTATTGAGTGATACTCAAGTACATGACAATGATTGTGATACTTGCTACCAATATTGTGATACGTAGGAAACAAAACATCTGTAGAGACATGGAGTGGGTGAGTGAGTGAATGAGTTTATTTTTACACCAATATTCCAGAAATATCACAGCGGGGGACACCAGAAATGGGCTTCACACATTGTACCCATGTGAGGAATTGAACCCAGGTCTTTGGCGTGACAAGCAAACGCTTTAATCACTGGGCTACCCCACCGCCCCTGAGAGACAGGGAACTACAGGACCAAACACAGCCATGTTTTCAATTACTACCAAACGATCGAATAGAAAGTTATTAGCTGTTGTTTACTTAAAGTAATATTACCTCCCATAGTCCTGAAGTTAATAATAGTGGCATATTATAAGTAGAATTATTGCCACACATCAATACTGGTCAAAAAATATTGCAACATATATTGTGACACTTCATATTGCTATATCAATATTTAGATATCGCAATTCAATGATAACATGGACACACCATACTAAATCTTCAACTGCGGGTTTGTGTTCATCAGGAGTGGAAATAACTTTTAAATTGCTAGCGTACTTCGGAACAGTGGCACATGTAAAATCACTTGCCCTGATRATTTTTCCACTCTACCGTCCGTTTTCTAGTTGATTTTTTAAAATAAACAATATAATTAAGATTGGAAAGTCAACTGGACACCGGTACAGTGTGACATACAAATTTGCTTGCCTGACAGAAAAAAACACTGGACTCTGACGTCGGGCAATGGGTTATTTCCACCCCTGGTTCATGGGTTTCACCAATATTTTAAACATCTGAGACCAACATTACTTTAGGCTTTCCTCCCACCTCCCGCATAAGTTGACATGACTGTAAGGCTGATCAACCATCTGAAACCTAACTCACTCTATCACTTTTTGGCACATTGAAATGAAGAGCCTGTATTGAACATCTGTTACATCTACAAACCTTAAAAGTTGCTTTCAGGCACTTAAGTCATAAATTATGTTAAACCTAACTCACTCACTCACTCACTCACTCACTCACTTTCAATCTGCAGAGTCACTACAAGTGTGAAATCCAATAATAACAGGCTGTCCTAAGGCTGATGATTTTCTTACCTGATAATACAACATTCTCCATGCGCTCCTCAAATTTATCATGAATTACTCACCATACAAGGAGAGAAATGAAATAAGATTCAAATTTCAAAACCAAAATGATAAACAAAAGATAACACACATGGATATATTTCTGGGATTAGCTGTGAGTACTGTATGTACAGACCGCTATCACTAATACAATCTCACATTTAACATCCATACATTTTTTAAATATATTTCATCACATAGTTCATAACTTCAGGAAATATTGCCATGCCACGCAACGTTTTACCAACAGTCTGAACATACATTCAGTCCCAATCACTGTTCCACACTTACAAATATTTTTAAATTTACCTGGCATAAAATGGAGCATCACATTCATCCAATTAAAACTATACACAATTCAGAAAAAGGTAAATACCTTCATCATCCTTGGCAAGAGAAAAATGTCTTTAGTCACAATTAGCAAGCACATCTTATCACAATAAAAGGACACACGAGGCACGTAGACAGCCCAAATCTCTTACAACCTTGAGAAGTCACTCGACCGTAGTATTCAGTCACGTCTTCCCAGAAGGTCCATGCAAGTATCAAACTATTCTATTTTCTACATGATTCCTATACCCAGATGACACCATCTTGCCTCACCCTG
Source organism: Haliotis laevigata (assembly GCA_008038995.1). Classification (NCBI taxonomy): domain Eukaryota; kingdom Metazoa; phylum Mollusca; class Gastropoda; order Lepetellida; family Haliotidae; genus Haliotis; species Haliotis laevigata. The sequence continues at coordinate 65,160 of VKKT01001108.1, forward strand.
ACTCACTTTAAGTGTCACTTGAGTGTAGGTGTAATGACCTCAGTGTGTGCAAAGAAATTAAGTAGGTTAACAGTTCACTGGTGTATGGCCTTTTGACGCTGGCTACCTATCATAATCACTGGCTTTAGTAGGTGGCCTTCAACAGCGGCCTTACACTATCGTCTGAAAACCTGACCATTTAACACACCCAGTAGAAGTTTTCCACAACGCCCTTCTTTCTTTTTTCTTGTTTGAGAGAAGCACTATTCAGGTGTGAAATGAACCAATCCCACTAACCTCATCATTAAAGGTAGTGATCTAGTTATTTAAAAATCCTGATTTTATTTCTGTACCCTAGTTCAGGGTATTTCCATGGAATGTTTGACTTATATAAAATTATTCAATATTCACATCTTACAAAATAAAAGTTTTGAATCACATTTTAATTCTTACAGATTGTAACTTACAAATTAATACACCATTAGTCAACCAAAAATACTGTTAGAAATGGTGAAAGAAAATTTAGTTAAGATAAGCCTGTATGTCATAGTACACTAGTAAAGACTGCACATATAGACAGGAAAGTGTGATCCAAGTTGACATCCCCAGCAACAAAAGTTCAACATGTATAACTCACAGTCAGGGCGCAATTTTGATATATGAGCTAAACTGTCCTTAAACACACCACTACTGTACGCAAAGACCTTGACCAACTGACCTCTTGGACCTGAGGCTTGGTGTGGGGTCAGTGGGCAACATTAATGCAATGTTGATATCATATCATGTTATATTGTATCATATACAATTATTGATTTATAATTCAACTTGCAGTGTTTAGACCTAGTGATGTCCAGAGGCCATGACCATTTCTGTTAAGAATTCATATAGAGTTTACTGAAAAGTGTACATTTCGACATCATGGTTAAGCCAAGGTCCCCTTGATTTCATTATTAGATTAACATATTCTAGGTAGAGCTGTGACGATATATTGACATTTCTGTATCAACACACCCCTAATTTTAGGATAGGTTCAAAGTATGAACACATTCCATTCTATTCCTGAATCGATTTATCTATCCTCCTACAAATAATTCAATGTCTGAGTTAGAGTCAAATTTCTTCACAAAAAAACGCTGGAAATATATCTTTTAAAGCTGATTGATAATAGATATAAATACACTATTGTCTATGTTTAGAAGATTAGATGACCTTTCGGAAAATACAGGACATGATCATAATGCTACACAACAGGAGCTTCAACTACCTTCAAAGCATCCGTGATGTTCAACAAACTGCCCCTGGCTAAACCGTTATTATGATGACAAAAATAACTGTTTTCAAAGAGCCATAAATAAGGATGGCTATATTGTGTTCATGACACAGCAGAAAATGTCAGATAAATGTTTTATATACCACTGGGAAAATTATAGATTGATGTCCACTAGGATGGATGAATGTACGTCACACACAGGGGAATCCATAGTCAGTATTGTCTTTACTATAGTCAAAAGGACAAAGTCAGACTTTGTGTGAGTTCCCCAGTACTGCTCCTTCATTGTGGCGAGGCTGTATGAGCAAGTATTGTCTTTACTATAGTCAAGAGGACAAAGACGGATTTTGTGTGAGTTCCGCAGTTCTGGTACCTCCCATTATGGGTGAGGTACAGTGACCAAGGGACAAACAATCACGTGTTGACAGTTTGGTTTGGTATGGATAATATACTCTTTGAGCCATGGTCAAACAATACTACTTTTAATGGTTACAGTGAGTGAGTGAGTGAATATGGATTTACACCGCTTTTAGTAATATTCCAGAAACATCATGGTGGGGGACACCAGAAAAGGGCTTCACACATTGTACCGATGTGAGGAATCGAACCCGTGCTTTCGGCATGACGAGTGAACGCTTTAACCACTAGTCTACCCCACCGCCCCTTTAATGGTTATAGCTTACCCGTAGCTGGCTCAGCTGTATGTCAGCTTGATTGTCCTTGAATATGTGGTCACAATATTATTGCCAACTGACCTAATAACTTACAGCTGAATAAAATGTTATGACAGACTAAACAAATAGGGACAGGTGTTATTTATTACGTGGCATGTTGAAATACTGAAGGGTAGCCAAAGGACTTACACTGAGAGAGTTTCTTTCCCTCCAGCAGATGTAGTGCAGCCTGACAGAAATATGAACATGAAGTTTTGAAATACTGATTAGTACTCCAGTTGAAATACTCATACAATGTTACCCGTGGTTAGAATTAGACTTCAGCCACACATGTTTGTCATATGAATCGACAAACGTTATCGTGTGGTCAGGCTCGCTGAGTTGGTTTATGTATGTCATTGTATCCAAATTGTGTAGTTCGATGCTCAAGAAGTCAATCACTGGATTGTTTCGACCAGACTCAATTTATTACAGACCGGCATTATATAGCTGGAACACTGCTGTGTAGGATGTTGAAAACAAACTAATATAATGTTCGAGGATGAAGAATAGCAACAAAAAACATTACCATAACATACTAGTAAAAGTGTCTCAGAAGAAATACAGCCCCAAAAGCCCTAAAACTGAAACTTTAAAAAACTGCAATCCTCAAATGTTTCTAAAGTCTATCCATTATCTTGTTTGTGTAACAGAACAAAGACTCACGAGACAGAAACCCATACAAAACAAGTAGAAAAATGTCCAATGACTATAAAAACTTTGGTCAGACTTTTCAACACTAAACTTACAACAACTTCAAAATGTGTATCCCACCTGTATTCCTAACCACCGTACCAAACACCGGTTTCAATATCAGGTATCTATTGTACTCATGACCATTAAATGTTTAATGTTGTAAAGTTCCTATAAACTTAACACTGACCTTACATTGTACAGAAGACAAAAATCCAAAACTGTGAATCCTTGGGACACATTCAGCATGAAGACTTCACCCTGGCGATTGTCTTCCATCCTTACAGCAGGCCTCATCATCCTCACGACACTCCTCAAAATGTATTGGTTGATATCGTCTCTTACGTCAATGTTGCTCACAACACACTTAGTCCAACCAGGTCTTTTGTTACCCTGAATGCCTGACTAGGCACAGTGTGCAGATCTCAAATATATCTACTGACTGCTTACATCAATAACCACATTGCATACTACCCACACTGAGCTCTCATTCAATATCACTCAAGCAGAACAGACGGGACATTGGTGGAAAAAATGACCCTTTATATCTGAAAAGTTGCAACTCTTCCGTCAGATTTAATAGCTGAGAACTAAAAAGAGACCTTTGGAGTTGTTAAGGAGGTGATAAAGTGAAGTTCTCTATCAGAATGTTTCCTTATTCCCATATATTGGTTGGGTGGACAAGTGATGGTTAACAATCCGTATTACCTATCACACTTCGTTGGAAATCACATATTCATGATGGCGTTTTTTAAGCTTCAAAATCCATCAAAGTAGACTGTATCTGATGATAAGGACTGATTCACCCAAACCCAGTTTGGCAGATGGGAAAATGTGATGTTTCACATAGAATATGTTCATGAATTACCATGCAATATGTGTATCAGTGGTGCACACATACTTCTGAATGAAGTCTGTAGCTCTAATACTTACATAAAGCTGCTTATGAGGATGATGTCCTCAACCACACAATGTACAACAGCAAACCTCTGTTTGAACTATTTACTTAGATTATTTACTTAGACTATTACAAATATCGTCAGGAAATGGGCCTTAAGATTATCAGGTACGTTTAACCCAATCTGTAGACTGTGCTTTCACCTGAATGGAGGATTATAATAGTTTTGGTGACGATAACCCCAACAACATACAACCTCCTTTCCAACATTTCTTACCCATGAAGATCCGGGTTAGAACTGATCTTCAGCAGCCTATGCTTGTCATTAAAGGCAATTAATGGGATGGGTTGTCAGGTCACTGACTTGGTTGACACATGTTGTATCCCAATTGCTTAGATCGATGCTCATGCTGTTGAGTGAGTTTAGTTTTACGCCGCACTCAGTGAGTTTAGTTTTACGCCGCACTCAGCAATATTCCACTCAGACAATCCAGTGATCAACAGCATGAGCATTGATCTGCGCAATTAGGAACAGAGTCAGCGAGCCTGACCACCCGATCACATTAGTCGCCTCTTACAACAAGCCTGGGTTACTGAAGATCTAGGAGGCTAGGAGGATGCTTCACATAACTTATTGTTTCAATAGGATTACATTTACTCCTAGATATAAGGTATCTCATTTATAATACAAGCACATGCACGCACGTACATACAAATTAAATCCAAAACATCACAGGATATTTCTTAATTTTCAGAAGCTGAGGTAATCTAGACTTGGGGACAATCTCCTCAGTCTGAAGCCAGAGTCCATCAAAATTCTGTTTGGTATACTGAGCTAGCAAATAATAATAATAATAAACATAACAACACACATTATACTGAAAGAGCCAAGACCACATTTGTCATCTCAAAACACAAACTGAATGAGAAATAATGTATACAAAACCCAAACTGCTTCCTACCACAATGCAGCTGCAACTGTAAATACAACTCATTCTCAGTAATGAAACACAGCATCTAGTGCTTACAATGTTGCTCCATCGGCAGCTTTCAGTGAGAGGACTCAACATTATGGCAGGGAAAGTTCCATGTGTACGTCAAGCCATACCACAGTGGGTGTTGGCAATATACGGTATGTAGAATCTGACCCAAAGTGAAGAGCACTCAGTGACTGACCCTCAAAGGTAGGACCACTTCACCTTTGTCATGTCACCTGTTAAACCGCTGACTTAAAGGGTGAAGTGTTAAGAACGTTTTTATACGTTTTACAAATATACTGATGGAATAAAATAAGGTAACAGGATAAAAGAGAAGATGATGTTGGGTGTAACATTTTGTTATATACCAAAGAAATTAATACTATATAGCAATGTACCATTAGTGAACACATGAGATAATAATGTTTCCATTAGTAAATTATTTTGTTGATTCAAAGCATTTTTACTGAACACAGACTAAAACACTGATCCATTTCTTTTTGTTTGTTAGATTATGTCTGAGTAACTCAAAGGAAATTGTATCTAACCTTGTTAAGAAAACTACCAGGAAGTAAGGTTTCGTGGGATTAGGTAAGATAATATTTCTTTTATCTCCTTTTGGAATCAAGTTTAAGAAATTTGAGGTCAGGTATAAATGAATAAAATAGATATTATCCTAACATTCAAATTGTTGAATCTAATATTCAAAATGTAAAAGTTGTACAAAATATCAAGAAGATTTTCAGCATACCTAAACTGTTGTCCATTTTCAGCTGTGTACATTTGAAGAAATAGAGACAAAGTAAGACTGTTACTCAATAACTCCAGATGATGTTATATTCAAGTAGGAGGACATTTCTGTATACACCACACCTATGTGCCTACTACCTGAAGTTAGTCATCGAATACGGACATCCGTGGGCCCCACTCAGTGTACAGTACAGACAATGATAAACCAATCAAGCCTAACAAACAATACAATATCTTGAAATTGACCTGTCAGAACTAACATATACCATCAGATCAGATCATATACCACAGGGGTGCATGTCATTCTGATTAGTGCACCTAGGTTATATCAGTGTATATACCCCAAGCTATGAACTAATCACCGATCGGATGTTGCATCACCTTGTCATTGGTGAGAATTTCTGTTCACTTGATATAACTGATACTATTTGACAACATTATTGTTCAAACAACACAATTAGGAAACGCTAATTGTTTACAACAGCTATACATCTAAAATCTTTTAAAACATTTTTATGATGAGGTCAGCAGCAGAATTTGCCACAATACTTACATTGGTCTGTGCTCCAGCAAGACTGACAACATTGCTCATTTTCACCACACCACTTGACAGGATCATCATATATTCTCATAGTTGTGGATTTATGAAGAGCCAGCACAAAATCCAGATGCACGGCATTCACAATGACAAACTATAAACTGTAATTGGGACGATGAACTGTCGCGAACTGTCGATGCCGATTTTTCTTTTCCGTTTCTTACAGTTCTAACCAATTTGAACACAACTAACTTTTGTGGGAAAAAATAAATGTTCCCTGTATCCGTATTAAATATTTCCTATATGAGGGAAATCTTCCCGTTCTGAGTGAACCTCTCCTGCTGTGCCATCAGTAACTAAGCATCTGACATTTAACTATCCGCGTGAAATATCTGCCAGTCATACTACAGCAATAACTGGCGTGGCTATCAATCAGTCTAAAGTGCTGTGTCATCCCACCTCAGCCTACCTCGGCCTACCTCAGTCGCTGTTTACCTGATCACTTTTTTCTCCCCAACTGATCACACATTCATTATCAGACAGAGGCATGGATGGTACAGAGCATGGAGTTTACATGCACTGTCGGTGAAGGTTACTTATGTAATTAACTTCCTCTCTAATGACGATGCACATTTTGATCTGTACTGGGAATGGCACTGACAATTTATTATGTTATCTATAGCAATGACATTGTATCGCTATGTATGCAATTAAGGATACAAATTATCATAACAACTCTGTTTTTGATAGGGAGTGCCAGATATGCCATTCAATTTGAATATGAAAACAACAGATTATGATTATCAGTTTTGTGTCATACAATGATAAAAATATCAAAGGTTGAGCAGTATATTTCCATCTGAAATGAAATCATATCTTACTTATAAAAATCTATCATAATGCACAGTGCCCCTGGCACTATTAAAACACTATAAGTAAGCCTATCATAATGCCCAATGCCCAATAATGCACTATCAAAACAAAATAGTAAGCCTATCCTAATGCACAGTGCCCATTATGCACTATTAAAACACAAGAGTAAACCTATAATAATGCACAGTGCCCCATAATGCACTATTAAAACATAATAGTAAACCTATGATAATGCAGTGCCCCATGATGCACTATTAAAACCCTATAGTAAACCTATGATAATGCACAGTGCCCCATAATGCACTATTAAAACACTATAGAGAAGCTATCATAATGCACAGTACCCCATAATGCACTTTTAAACACTTTAGTAAACCTATCATAATGCACAGGACCAAATAATTCACTATTAAAACACAATGGGAAACCTACAATATCCCACAATGCACTATTAAAACACTATAGGGAAGCTATTATAATCCATTATTGAAACACTATAGGAAACCTACCATAATGCCCAGTACCCCATAATGCACTATTAGAACACTAAAAAGAATCTATCATAACGAACAGTGCCCCATAATGCACAGTATCAAAACACTATAGGGAAACTATCATAATGCACTAATAAAACATTATCAGAAACATATGATAATGCACAGTGCCCCATAATGCACAGTATTAAAACACTATTGGGAAACTATCATAATGCACTATTAGAACGCTATAGCAAACCTATGATAACGCACAGTACCCCATATTGCACTATTAAAACACCAAAGGGAAGCTATCATAATGCACTATTAAAACACTAGTGGAAACCTAGTCTTCACCCCCCAGTCTCGTATCTGCCAGGATTGGTGCAACATAAATCTTTGCAGTAAAAACTCCAGCTTCCAAAACCACCTTGTTGACATGCTGTGAATGACAACAGCTCACGATGATTGTGCTAAAATTCAGGTCTAAAGATTACGGCCAAACCAGGACCTGAGGGCGCACACACCCGTCACCAGTTGACCTGCACACAGGCTTCACATACACAACTGTTAAAACCATATCAGACCATCGATTGAGCATGACTAGGTGAAAATAAGCTGTATGTAGGATACAGGCACAAAACTTTATATAATTTGATGCATAAAAATTAACCAAGATTTACACGAAAACAAACATAGATATTTATTTATATTTACAATGAACACTGCACATAAACAGGAAACATTTTAGTCTTGATCACAAATTAATAACCTGCAATTCTATGAGTACAAGACAATAGTAAAAGTAAAAATAGTCCCCACAGTCCCTTGCAAACACTAAATCACAGGCAAACATGGAAATTGAAAGACATCCCATGATGCATCATTGCATTAAAAAAAAGAAGAAGAAGAAGTAGCAGATCTGTTTGATTGGCATTTAGACTGTTGATAATAAAGAAGTTGTTATCCATAACTATTCTTACTTTCTTAAGAAGTAGCAGGATCAAACGAAATTAAAAAAAAAATAAATAGCTAACCCATATTTTGCACCTTTAATCTTGAAGCTTCCTAAGAAAATTCCACTGATGATAAAGCTCAATCCCAGCCATGTTTGTTAATGTGACATATAATTAATTTCCATGATGATGGAGCACCAAGGGCGGTATCCACATTGTATGCATCAACACTTATCTGTGACGACTGCATATCAGGATGACTCTGCTATAATACTATCTCATAATAACATGTTTCAGTTGGGGCAACGTCATTTACAAACTAAATCGGGTGGGGAAAAATGTAACATTTTTAGATAAGATGCTTTTTCTGAATGGACATTTTTCCAGAAAAAGATAAAATTCCTAAAGCAAAGAAACAACATCAAAATAACTGAATACCGATATGCAGTTTTCTTTGCTTTTTAACACTGCACTCAGAAACATTTAAGGCTATAAGATGGCAGACCAAATAATCCAGTGATTGACATCGTGAGCATCGGTCACTAGCATCAGTTATGAACATAAGTATACACTGACAAAACTAGCAAGCCCGACCATCCAGCCCTGTTAGTTGCCTCTTACAGCAAGCATGGGTGCAGAAGCCCAATTCTAACAAGGATCCTCACAAAACAAATACTTTCTGTAGGAATATAAACTGAGAGAAACAAATAAAGGAGCACAGGAAAATTCAAGCGTTCCTTTAATATTTTCCAGTTTTCATCACCAGCTTTGAATAGCACTGTGATGAAAATTGGAAAACATTAAAGGAACGCTTGAGTTTTCCTGTGATCCTCTATTTGCTTCTCTCAGTATATAAGCAATCTTGTTGATAAAGACAACATGACAGCTCTATGACGACAGTCTGTACATATCATAGCTTGGACCAGACAACCAAGTGATCTGCAAACGATCTATGAGTTGTCACATGATTATATGCATTAACCAAGTCAGCGAGCCTGACCACCCGATCCTGTTTATTGCTTTTTACAACGAAGATGGGTTGCTGAAGACCAATGAATACCAATTCTAATCTGGATCTCTACAGGAGATTATGCACAGTTAATGACAAAGAGTTCAAGTCATTCGATTTCAAAGGCTTATCAGGCAGGACATTTTTCTGTTGCCTCTGCTAGCAATAGCAGTATTTGAGTCCCTAGGTCCTTGAGGTCGTTTATCTGGACCCCTTGACATTTATGCTTTACTTCAAGCTTGAGCTGTCCTTAAATTAAGAACAAAATCTTCAGATAATGAAGGAAGTAGATAAGATTTAAGGCCACTGTTTAGACCACCAGATTATACATATACCAGCTTGCAAAAGGGTGTCTGAGTGAGTTATGAAAGAAAGTGAACACATTTGAATCTGTAATATCAATGTTAATGTATTCAACTGTAACCGATATAACGCCCATGTCACTGTGTCATGTAAATAATACAGAATGTACCAGATAAACTAGTTCTTTATACCCTGGGCACCACTCCCCAATCCCGCCAACACAGGTAACCAGCAAACACCTACTTTGTTGTTCTAGTCAGCAACTACTCTGCCCTGGTATTCCAAAGGTGACAGTCATTTGTAGGCATGGACAAGTTCCCCATTTGGCTTCTGCTACTCCTAGACTAATACTTAGCTCCGGGGGCAATGGGGTAGCCTAGAGTTTAAAGTGCTAGCTTGTCATGCCAAAGACCCGGGTTCGATTCCCAACATGGCCTGGTTTCCCCACCATGATGTTGCTGGAATATTGCTAAAAGCGGTGTAAAACCAAACTCACTCACTCACCCACTTAGTCTCACAATATATAACTACCACAGAAACAAAGAAGTTTTTTTAAATGGAAAAGTAGCCCCTGCAAGAAGAGAGATTCAGGACTTGAACCTGGGGAAATCTAGACTTGCTTCATTTATGGCTAAAACATTGCAGAAAGGTTTAGGTGGATAGGAAAATTCTGCGGTTCTGGGACTGTGAGACAGACTACTGCAACTCCCTTCGCTTTCTGCTGCAACACTGGTAAAGCAGAGGTAATATCAAGTTCACAAAACATAATGCATTTCATATTGAGATACCCCTATTTTGTTCTAGTAATGACAATGTAGGCGATGCCTTTTTCAAAATGTGAACAATGTCCAAAGACAATATAAAAACATTATTCCTATCTTGTTCTTGAATGCGATTATATATTTCTATGAACGAATGACTACAAAATATCTAGCGTCATACATATAGCAAACTGACAATTCTGTTAAGTTGGAACAGGCACCAACCATCGACTACTAAGTGACATATCAAATAGAACAATCGATGCTATTCATGCAACCTCCGTACCCAGGCAAGCCTACTTCCTGCCGCCATAAAGCTTTAAATTTGCTGTGTCACACTAGCTAACTGCAGGACAAAATCCCAGCAAAGACTGTTGAAGTTTCCTGCAAGTCACTGAAGTACAGAGGCCAACTATAATGACATGCAGCAACATAAATGGCTACCCCTGAATGTTACCCCCAGGTGATGCTACAGTTTGTATACATGCATGCAAACAGAATCCGGGTGGTCAAAAGTTTGCAAGTCATCCTACCTCCTTTACTGGTTGCCATGGATCCGTAACGTCAACAGTTTTAATGGCTAAAAGAGCAATCTTCTTTTACTTAAAGACTGCCCCCATACAAAAACATGGTGCAACATGCAGAGCATATGCCACACATAACGATTGCGTGAGTTAAAACAACAACGACGAATGCAGTTTCGTCCGAGAATCTCAGTAAATATTGTATCAACCAATCAAAGACAAACCAGGCTACAGCCCCATTCAAACAGGTGCTTTTAGTGCTGTCATAGTATGGGAGCAATGATCAACTTTGCGCTAAGATGTTGCCCTTAAGGTGAAAAAACAGTGACTGATAAAGTGACCATATAACTTCCTGCCCCTAAGTAACCGCTCTTGATTTTAGTACTACAACTGTCATAAGTCTGTGTTAAAGTCTGGGAGCTATGATCAACTTAGTGCTAAGATAGTTTAGCAGAGTGAGTCCCATAAGGTGAAAGAACTGACTGGTGACAGTTTGACTATTTAAAGTTTTCTTTTTACGTTTTCATTCGTGTCAATCAATAACTTGAACACCTATCAATGACTATAGCAATTTTTATTTCATTGTTTTAGTAAATAACACTTTTAGACGCATTTTTGTGTGACATGCAGAATTTCCCTGTCTTTTATCAGGCAGTCACGCGAATGAGTGACCCTCTCTCAGGTAGTCACTTGTACGCGTAACGGGGACCGTCTCGCGTACACGTTACGTCCTCTACTGATGAAGTGACCACGCAACTTGCTCACCCTAAGCAACCACTCTGGATATTAGTGTCGTAAGTCTGTGTCAAAGTATGGGAGTTACGATCATTTTAGTGCTAAAATATTTTTGTTGAATGTGGTGAAAAAACAGTGACATAAAGTGACCTTATACCTTGTTCGCCTAAACTAACCACTCAATCGTGATCTCAAAGTGGTTTGTACATGAATGATTCACAATGTTTAAAGGCTAATGCCATTGGCAGCACACATGCAGATAAGTCATGACAGATTGCTGTGTAAATAATTACTCAAATTCCACAAAGTGATCTACATACTACGGCCTTACTTTGAGGGCATGATCTTTCAGTATGGTCAAATACAATTGGCCAGGTTACGTATTTGCTTTTGTTGTACAGTAATTTCTACACCAAAATCTATCATCATTTGTAATAATAATGAGTGACCACAAAAACTTTAAATCTGGAATAAAAAAGAGGAATTTTTGTGTTAGTACAAGCCAGAGAAGTGGTTAACTTACCTCACAATCTAATGACGCCAAAATCTATGCACAATGAATCAGCAGTTGTGAATTAGTTCATAAGCGAAAAGCTTCATCATTTCCTCCAAACACTTGAGAGTTCTGTGTGGATACATACACAACTACTACTTCCTGTCACGACTGTTATCGCAACATAACCACTACACCATCTTACAAGTGCATGACAAATGGGGTTTATTCTCAAATCAATCAGTAATCGTACTGGCCATCTCAACTTTTCATTCCAAAAAGAATCAACACCACTGTTTGTGCAAAAACTTGAAGGAAAACGTCATCCAATCATTCCTCCTCCTAAGACATATTGGTAGTCATCAAGGCACACCAAAAGGCTGGAAAATTTCAAGCAACAAATTACCTGCATGTCAAATTGGAATTTACATACCAATATGACAGAACATTGTCCCTAAACAAGCAATATATTCAAGTTATCAGTTGACAGTGATTTTCTTACACAAATCTAAATCAAGCCATTCAAATAATCAATCAAGCATTACCGCTAAATGAAAGAATAAAATACAATCAAAGGATAATGGCCCAATATTGTGAACAATGAACAAGTGTAATGTAGATGGAAGACAAATGGCCATTTAGGTCCACAGATACCCATCCCTAGAATTTCCAGTGGAATTAAGCTTAATAACTATTGTCTGATGAACACACGTTTTCAGAATACCTTACCTGTATGTGGGATTTTCAATGCTGATATTCAGAACTATTGGTGAGGATCTACCTTCTTTTTTTGCGCCATAACCTAATTCACATATACAATGTATTCTGTGCACACGACACACGGCAATGACAATGAAACATCAAAATTCATCCGACGGAACAATGAAACAAGTCATGCAAGTGGGAGTGTCAGTGAGTGTGTTTAATGGTTCCTTTAACAGTATTCAAGCAATATGATGGCATGTCAGCTTGGCGTGGGAGGAAAGCCCAAAGTGATGCAGGTCTGAAATATTTACTGCGTTTGTAACACGTGAAGATCCAGGGTCCCGTTTCACAAAGCTCTCGTAAACCTAAGATCTCGTAACTTTTCTCATAGCAAACATACCAACGACGAGAGTTCTATGGATATACAACTTCTTTAATATAATATGAGCGAAGTTTCGGTGTAGCTACTAACACCGTTATCAAGCAAATGGTGTTAGTAGCTACACCGAAATGTCGCTCATATGGATATACAACTTCTTTAATATAATATGAGCAACGTTTCGGAGTAGCTACTAACACTGTTATCAAGCAAACAGCGTTAGCAGCTACACCAAAACGTCGCTCATATTATATTAAAGAAGTTGTACATCCATAGAACTCTCCTCGTTGTTCATCACACCAACTTCTAAATGCCACTCAAACAAGCAATCGTACCTCCTTCACTGTAGCATAGACTTATGACAGTCGTAGCGCTACAATAGCTTTGTGAAACAGGGCCAAGGTTAGAACTGGTCTTCAGTAACCTATGCCTGTTGTAAGAGATGGCTAACCGGATGGTCAGGTTCACTGACTTGGTTGACACGTTTTCATATCCCAATTGCGTAGATCGATGCTCATGATGCTGAGCACTGGACTGTTTGGTCCAGACTTGATTATTTACAGACCTCCGCCATTTAGCTGGAATATTGCTGAGTGTGGCGTAAACAACAAACCCACCAGTCAACTTTTGTCAAAGCAATAATCAGTGGGAATAGTGATGACAAAATTATGGATAATGACTTCTTTTATTTTCTTTGAGTGGCTTTTTAGAAGTTGGGAAGAACAATATAGAACAAAGAAGTTGTTATCCATAAAGCTTGTTCTATATTCTTTTTTTTGTGAGTGTGACTTTTGGCTTGAGATTCTTGTCTAGCAGGAACTAGGGTAAACAGGCATTTGAACATGATCACAGGTTCCAGGTTTGGCCAAGGGCAGTAACTCTTCAGATCAAATTTGCAGTGCCCAAGGCAACTGGGTCACCACAGTGCTCCCCAGGTATGTAAGACAGTACAAATAATGGTATTCAAGGACCTCCACTGACCACTGACATTACCTGTAAGCTTACATTAATAATTGATTTGTGAAAATAGGCAATGAATACAGTTGTTGATGTAGCCATCACCTGTTCAAGTCATGTAATGTTAAATTGGAAGGAATGATTGTAGTATTGTTGACTAGCAAGATACACAAGATGCACTGTTACAAGGATGGGATTCATTCAAATCTGAATAACACTCACAGTCAATCAATTGAAAGTCTGATTGTACAACAATAACAACAGGTTGTAATTAAATGGCTTTGTGGACTGGTACCATGGCCTGTTTCCATACGTCATCATACTCCATCACCACATACAAGCTGCTCACGCAATCAAGCACATACACATAAGTGTCAACAAAATATAACTCTTTTCATTATTTGTCTGCTAAATGCAATCAACTGCAGTACAGAAAGAGTACACAATGACCTAACATTGCACCTTCCGCTGCTGCATTGATTTGTTTTATTTTTGTGCATACAAATGTCCACTTGCAAACCATGACATGACAATTCAAGGCACCATCTGTGTCCCCTATCTACTTCACATGGCCAAATCATACACTGACAATCACCATAATTTGCCCAAATTCTTAAGCACCAAAGAAAGCAATTCCTGTATCAGCTGGAACTGAATACCTGCTAGCTCATAAATTGAGCAGATAAAATTCCCGGACTTGGCCAACATATGAAAGCTTTGCAGACAAACTGCTGAATCACCACTGCTCCTACCGTGAGTCAGCAAAACCTTGACTTGGTTTTCCATTTTCTGAAGATACGCACTGGTGATTTCTTTGTAGTCTGCTGTCAAGCCAATTGAAACTATTTAGTCTAGTTTTGTTTGTAATTTTGGATTGAGGACAAAATATGCATGGTCACTGCAGCTGCAAAAAAGTCTGACACAGCTGCTGTGTAATGGCTGAAAACAGCCATAATTATATTAGTGATATGAATGCTTTGCTTGTCAGTGAAATGCATTGTTAGTTTATAAAAAAAGGAAAAGGTAATTATTACTCAGCATATTTGTGTGAGTTTAGTTTTATGCCGCACTCAGATATATTCCAGCTACATGACAGTAGTCTGTAAATAATCGAGTCTGGACGAGACAATCCAGTGATCAACAGCATGAGCATCGATCATGAGCAATTGGGAACCGATGACATGTGTCAACCTAGTCAGCAAGCCTGACCACCCGATCCCGTTAGTCGTCTCTTACGACAAGCATGGGTTACTGAAGATCAATATTCTAACCCGGACCTTCACAGGTCTCTCAGCATGTTTGAAAAATCAAGTGCTGTGAAGTTCTACATCGGGAATGGGTTAGCCTAGTAGGTTAAGCGTTTGCTCATTACACCCAAGCCCTGGTTTGAGTCCCTGCTTTGGAAGAATGTGTGAAGAGCTTGTCAAGTGCAATAATATTTGCAGGAATGCTGTGATGTAAAAAACATACTCCTTCACTTATGTTATACCTGGGGTTATTCCTGTTTTACACTAACCAATTCCTGAGTGAGTGAGTATGGTTTTACGCCGCTTTTAGCAATATTGCAGCAATATCATGGCGGGGGACACCAGAAATGGAACCAATTCCTGAATACTCATGAACCAGCAACATTTGCAAATTAAGAAAAAAATTAGTTAACATTTACATCCTTTTATATGGGCTACATAACTAGTGATAAATAAATTTGCAGATTAAAAAAAATTAAGTAATCTTTATAATTCTTTTTAATGGGCTACATAAGGCACTTTAGTAGTAAATATAAATATAATTTCAGCAGGTTTCCAAGGGGTGAACTCACAAGTAGGACTACTATTTGATTGCATATCTCAGTTGATGACTCAACCAACAATGGTGTCGATCTCGGTTATCAACACACTTAGGGAAACCAGCCTGTTCATATGATAATACTAACCAAACAATATATAGCAACACTGAGAGTGATAAGATTACATCCATCCTTGTGTTGATAGCATAGCAGCGACAACACAACTGCACGTATTACAGAAGCAATGACACCACACAAGCTGATAAGTAAACATTGCTGGGGACCGTCAAGTCCATACGTCATAACAAATGGACTTGATAAAACATTAACAGGTTATAACATTGCCGGGGACAGTCAAGTACATACGTCATAACAAATGGACTTGATAAAACATTAACAGGTTATAACATTGCCGGGGACCGTCAAGTACATACTTCATAATAAATGGACTTGATAAAACATTAACAGGTTATAACAATGCCGGGGACGTTCAAGTACATACGTCATAATAAATGGACTTAATAAAACATTAACAGGTTATAACATTGCCGGGGACGGTCAAGTATATACATGATAATAAATGGACTTGATAAAACATTATTTGGTTATAACAATAACGGGACAGTCAAGTATATATGTCATAATAAATGGACTTGATATTAACAGGTTATAACAAGTCTAATCATCAATACTGGCTTTTAACTCAATGCAAAGTTTGTATAAATCATGGAGTATTTCTTATTTCTGCCAGATGTAAAAAAAGATTGGTCCAAAGTTGTCAAATCGAAAAAAACAATGACAATGCCTCACCGTCACTGCTAATATGACATTTTGTAGAAAAGAAGAAGAAATAAGTCTTAACAATTATTTTTATTATACACTTGTCATAAGAAAATCAGTGAACAAGAAATAGAAATCCAGAAACAGATGCTTTTGAAACCAAGTAAGGTTGGGGAGCATGGGTCTGCAAGTTTTCTTGTTTTAGTATTGGAATCTCCTTTATTTCTTAATTCAAAATTTCAAACATTCGACTGTCTTAAGATCGAAAGCTTGTGTATAAGTTTACAATATAGATTCAAAACCCTACTTTACAATAGTACAAGAATCACACTCATAAAATAATAGAAATGTTACCCGTAAAAGTTGTCAATATTTTGAAAATAAATCTAGATCTTTTTTATGCAGGGCTCCAGATAATTTTTTCAACATGAGGAGTATGTACGCCTTATTTTTTTAATACAGGAGTACGGAAAAAACTTAAAGAGTACATTTAGAGTACTAAACTTAAGAGTATATTTAGAGTACTAAATGGAATTTAATGGCATATCAGTAATCTTGTGTTTCATTTCATGTTTGCACCACAACATTGCTACTCTTGTGTTCACAGGTCAATAAATAATAAAACAACACTTTTTCAAAAAAAAAAGTCTGTAAATAATTCTAAGACCGTACACCATGGTCGTGATGCATATCTGCTACGTTTTCTAAATTATTACTACCGTATCATGCATATTTTTTATCCGTACATACGCCGATACGGCCCTTATCTGGAGCCCTGTTTATGGTTTCAACAAAGTGACTGACCACCATCCCCTAACAAAAGA
This sequence comes from Haliotis laevigata, assembly GCA_008038995.1. NCBI lineage: Eukaryota > Metazoa > Mollusca > Gastropoda > Lepetellida > Haliotidae > Haliotis > Haliotis laevigata. Next base: position 82,539 of record VKKT01001108.1, read on the forward strand.
AATCTGACCTGAAATATATACAACAAAATACACACTGTACTGTATATTTTCGATCTTAGTATGGGAGACCTACACAGATTATATATAGATTGGTCTAGAAGTGGCTCTTTCAAAATCTACTTTACCTAGGAAAAAACAAATAAGTACTGCTTGTACCAGCAACCCAAATGAGCTAATTTCAACACAACAATCAACATATCCACATGGGGTTGAACAACTTGCTGGACCAATTATGTTCCATTAACAACTCTAACCATTAACACAGTGACATCACCTACATCCCCTTAATCTGCTTCTATGGCGACAGTAAGTACTCACTAAACACATACATATTACCTAAAAAAGGCAAACATATTTCTGAACTTGATCATTTGACCATGGATTTACCTGGCTTGAAAAGATAATTATTATTACTTAATTTGTTAATTACAAGCAACAGTTCATACTCTATACATGGATAATAAAATATAATTCAGGACTTGCATTTAAAAACTGTTTCAAGTGGCAATGAAATTAAAATAGTTGCTATCAAATTTTGACATTCATTTGAAGGAAAAACATAACAAAAATATGGTTTCAAACATGCCATACATTTTACGTTTCCTCATGTTTTCCACAGCATCATGGCGATGTCATGTCAGGGTGCCCACCCATACAGACAGTAGAAAGCTGTCACCAACAAATCACAGAAACATCCGGAATTAATGATATAGTTTCACACAGTACCAGCTTGCCAACATCATGATTTAGTCATACAGAAAACTGAGCATGGTCACATTTATGACTTGTCTGTATATTATGTAGCCTTTATTATCCATATGGTAAAACATAACCAGTGTCATAAATATCATATGTACACATGTGCACATATTACTTTTGCCTAGCAACCATTGTTTCTGTGTTTTTCGTTGCCTGTGATGTCATTAAAAATTGAATGTAACGTCAATGAACAGGGCGGTCACACTTGCTTATAGTGTTTTACTGCACAAATGCATATGAATAAAATGGATAATAAAGAAATTATTACACTTGTGAGTGTGCCACACGACTTACACTCGTGCCAAATTTTGTATTTTGTATACAAAATTTCGCACTCGTTTCGTATAAGTCATATGACACACTTGCCTGTGTAATAATCTCTATGTATACTCAAGTACAGACACTACATCACTATCTGGGATATCTTATTGTATTGAAGACAGAGCACAAAACTTCATGAAAAATATCCCTAAAATATTACAATTCGACCATAACTTTTGCTGATGGATAAATTTATCCAGGGCAAGGTGAAATCAGGTTCAGGACTAAGGTTGATATCACAATTTCAGGTCCTACTATGGAAAGTTTTAATCACCCTAGTATAAGGGTTGCATTTTGTATTGAAATTTGAGCATAAAAAATCTGCCCAAAATATTATGACCCGTAACTAAAACTTAGTCTGATGTATAGCCTTATCCCGGGCAAGGTTAAATCAGGTTCAGAACGAAGGTTGATATCACAATTTCAGCTCCTACTAAGGAAAGTCTTAATCAAAGTGTGATAGCAATGAATGATTGGTAACCCTAATCTCAGTACGTCCTAAACAGGGCAACACATGCTGGAAGCTATCATTTTTTTCAGAATACATTTTCAGACATATTTCAAGGTTTCACAACAGTAATGCACACCTGAAGTCTTCCATCCAATGAGAAACCACAATACAGTCATGCAATGATCATTCATATATTTATCCAACACAATCTTCCCATGAAGCAAGACGCCATAGATCTACGGTGGTCATACAAATTTGTTGTATCTGTGCTGCTTTTGGAGGCATGAAAATTATGGATCATACTATATTACCAGTTCTAACATTTATGACCTTGCAAGACGTAATTTGATCAGAACTTGTCGAAGGAACACTATCACAATAATAAGATGTTATTGTTTTCCAGAATAGGAAGCTCCATGCAAAAGGGACAAGTGTATGAACCTACAGCATGTGGTTGTTTATTGTTGGTTACTAGTATTATCCTTAAAACTATTTTTTGATTCGTTTAGATATACAACATCAATGAGTGATATCTTGCTTATCCCACGAAACATATTCTAGCACTAAAATTATATCAATGGATCACTGATGATCACCAGACTGTTGTATTTTCAAACCTACATTCATGACACACCAGTAACATTTCATAATATCCAAATGAAAGTGTTTAAGTTAGATATGATAACTGAAATATCAACTACCGTAACCATAATATTGCCCACAATTGCTCTCATACAGGTATCTGATCATGTTTGCACATGAAGGCTATCCACGTCATCTGACCGAGACTAGGCATTTATTTGACGTGAATAAACTCAAATCAAATTTGTACCCCAGCAAAATGTATGCAACAAGGCAAACATATTTCTGAAAATTTTCATATGGCCAAGTGTATCTTCACCATTACTGCTTTTTAAGTCTTAAAGGACTTGTTAAAGCAAGCTGGTCTGAGAGGACATTTTCATCGAGAGACAAAAACCCGTCACAATGTTGTGTTCTTTGGACATCAGCAAACACAGGAAAACTACTACAAGTCTCACCATGAACTTCATGGGTCAGAAAGACTGACAAAACAATGCAATCGTCTGAAAGGTTTCTACAATTGAAGAACTTTAACCTTTTGGAAGAGATTGGTGAACTCACCAGGAAATGTGCTCCAACAGCATGTTACATATGGAGGTGATGGTCCTGAGTCCATGGACGTGGAAGACTTTGGAGCAGTCATCACTCATCGAGGCTGTGACAACGGCAACAACTACAACTCCGTTGTTCATCAACTTCTCGTGTTCACACATCTGCACTTCTGTCTACCATTCAGACTTCACTTTCTGCGTCATTGAGAAGCGTCTGATGGAGGAGCTACGCCTATACAGCAGAATAGCAGAACGCTTGGATGACTCCAAGTTTGAGCTTCGAGTCACAGGGCATGATAACATATAAATATATATCCCAGTCCTACCCGGATGACGTAGATGGTGGCACTAGGATGAACAACATGGATTGTAAAGGGGGTACTCCAAATGTATTAAGATTGAAATTGATACTGAAAGCTGTACTTTTGAAAATGTTGAATTTGCACAATACTTCATTCAAAATGTCCCACTACCAAACCTGTATATTTATTTATACATGTTGGGAACATGGAAAAAGTCCTTGATCTAATTTTCTTCATGAATGAACAACACTTCATTCATGGCAAATGTTTGCATATTTATGAACAGGAACTACACAATCAATATCACACATTTCATTACACAGTGAATACACAATACCTCACAAAACACACTAAATTTGAAAATGGTTAGTTGTATTTACAGGCTATTGAGCCAGATGTTGAAAAGAAGAAATATTTATTTTATCATTATTGTTAATCATCTTAGCCTAAGGTTACTATCGTAAAAGAACAGGTTGAAAAATTTGGTTTTACTGTGATTCCAAGCCCTGCAATTTTATGGACTATTTGCTTGAACACTTTCATGGATTAGTATCATTTTTTTTAATTATTTTTTTTATATTTTAAATGAAATTCAGCCTTTTCAAATGAAAACTATGTGAACATAATATCCACTTTGGTCCAGAGTTATCCACAGTTATCAGAACAAGGTTGATGTAGTCATATCATGTGGTATCATCCATTGTATCTTGACATCACTGCATTCCAGGGTGATGTCAGTATTCCTGAGTGATGTCTGTTTCATCACTGTGAAATTTCAAACAAGAGGTAGTGCTTCACAAAAGGAATGTTAATTTAATATTTTACAACACGTTTTCAGATTTGTTGGTTTCAATCATCATCAAATGTTCCATAAATTTTAACATTAAAAATCTCAAAGCATTTATTTGAAATCTCCGCTAACAGCTTGGTTTCAAATAAATCTTCCAGGCATGGATACTGTCAAAGCTCATAAACTGACCAATCAGAAGCCATGTTTCTTGACTCAGGATTCAGGTCTGTTTGTAGACTAGCCAAGACGATTTACACTATTTTTAACAATGAAATTGACATCCGATAAAAACAAAACTGCTTTGACATGATCAAATGTCTAATCATATTTCAGTCATATCCTAATCCTTATCGATACACATATAAATAATCACTACAAATACATTTATCCTGTTTGGTTGTAACTTGCAGCAATTAGCTGACTCATTTTGCATCTAAACATGGCATTGTGTATACGCGGTCAGATGACCGCAAAGCTGATAACTGTCGGATTAACTATATCCATAAGTGAGTGATTTCAACCATTTATTGCAAGTTATGTGGGGCCAAGTCAGCATGTAAGACTGTTAGAATAATATGGCTAAAGAGCACTGAGCTAATGGTTCCCATCATTAGTGTTGAACTGGTTGTCGGATTAACTGACCTAAAATGGACAAATATTAGGTTAAGGATAATATTTGAATTGTTTGCAACCCCTGCTGGCCTGTGATTTATTCCTTTTTTCATAATAGTAAAGATATTATTTTAAGTATAATATTTTATCTGTAGCTTGTTTACTGAACTGCCCAAGGTAAATCAATTGTAATCGGCAACCTCACATATATACGTAAACTACTTTGACAAACAGGATAGAATAGGTTGGCCTTTCCATAACACTTTTGATGTACTATTAAATCCTGAAATAAACAGCATGACTTGCAAGATTTTTCAAATCTAAACTCTGGTCCTTTTCCATGCATGACTTCCATCATACATAGCCGTCATGCAGGATAAAAGAGTGAAATAATAATCCTTGATTGAATAAATGTGCATTTATTCTTCAAATAGAACTTGTTATTCTGAGAAAGGAACAATTACATGTATTGTTAGTAATTGTTAGTAAACTCTGGATTATGGTAGCCTGATTCCTGTGGATACACAGATTACATACAGAAAATCAAAAGAAATTTTAACACTAAGTCATAGCTATTCCTAGTGGTATACCTAATCTACCCCTGAGTTATCTCCCTTGATCCTGACATCACTGTATTGTTCTCCTAGAACCCTTCATAATTTTTCTAAAAAAACAACACATCTATGACATATTCTAAGGATAATTGCACAGGGAGGCCACAGGGTGGGAACTACTCCCTATAATCCAGAGGTAAGTTTACTAACAATTACTAACAATAGATCTAATTATTCCTAATTATAACGTAAACATTCCCTCTGGATTATGGTAGCCTGAATCCCAAGTAAGGAAGGAGGGGTACCCTTGGAAGATAGTACCCTCTATACCACTAACTGAGAGTTGATTACTCAACCTCCTAAGAATAACTATGACTTAGTCAGAGATAAATAACTTATCTCCAGATTGGTCAGTAGTAGAATACATTCCCAGAGATGATGAGTCTTCTAATTCCCACAGTTATGGTTGATATTATAGATATCATGATAATCCTAATCCGTAATAGTAGGGATTATATAATCCCTGACGCCATTAATCCGGATTACGATAGATACCTATAAATGTATCATGATTCTATCCGAATATGTCATTAAACCTAATATTCCTTAAAACTATTACGCCACTTCCGGTAACTATGATGTCACTTCCTGTTTGATGACATCACTTCCGGTAACTATGACGTAATTCCAGATCCTTGAAGCAATCCCTAAGGATATTAGACTAATAACCTTCAGATTCCATTATATGATGACCCTTTCTGTTCTATGATGTCACTTCCCGTCCTATGACGTCACTTCCGGTGATATTTGACGCCACTTCCGGTCTCATGACGTCACTTCCGGTATCAAATGTCTCTCAACCTGAGCAAAACATATATTTTCCAACCCATTGCTATCAACCATAGCCGAGAAGTGAGAAACTCGGCCCACAATGTGCACGGTTAGGAGATACCAATGAATACAATGATTAGTAATATTTCAGCAATATCACGGCGGGAGACACCGTAAATGAGCTTCACACATTGTGCCCATGTGGGGAATTGAACGCCTTGACCACTAGGCTACCACAATGCCCCACTATAGTTCTAAAACTGCTACAAGACAATTGAGTGCAGCACCCAATGGTACACATATAAACTTCACTGTACCTGGGCCCCATTCCAAAAGCAATCACATATTCAAAGAGGCAAGGTCACTTTGTGGTACAGTATCTTGAGTTATTCACTGAACAGTGACAGCGGGACATCAATGACTGACTGAGTTTGGTTTACGCCCCTTTTAGCAATATTCCAGCAATATTACAGCGGGGACACCAGAAATGGGCTTAACACATTGTACCCATGTGGAGATTCAAACCCGGGTCATCCGCGTGACGAGCCAACGCTTTAACCACTAGGCTACCCAACTGCCCCTAGACATTAATGAGGATTAGTGAGTGAGTGAATGAATTATTGTGTTTGGTTTTACACCATATATTTCAGCAATACGGCAGGGGACACCAGAAATGGGCTTCACACATTGTACCCATGTGGGGAATCGAACCCGGGTCTTTGGCGTGACGTATGAACATTTTAACGACTAGGCTACCCAACTGCCCCAATAGCAAAATGGAGTAAGGCAGGGCAAGATAAACAAACCAAAGTTATATGCAAGATTTCTTTCTGATTACAGCGTTCTAGAAATATCATCTGTAAAAAAATCCTAACCCTGAAAACTGTTCTAGCAGACCGCTCCTTCAAATAGCGTGATGATGTAACTATTGTTGGAATCGATTCCCATTTTAGTTTCTGCAATGACAAGCAGGGGACCCTATTGGGAAGGGTATAACAATATGTCAACCCTGTGAACTATCCCACATGTAGGAATAGTATACAATGTGTCACCAATCAGAAGGTAAGCATGCTACTTCACGCAGCCATACATCTACAGCATGACATTTATGGTAGTGTTCAACTGGGGGGATACAATCAGCAGTGGCAGGAGGAACGTGGAGGTATACCTGCACAATAGCAGGGTCCCACACAACATCCATCAGCTACGCACAGATGAACATCGCAGCAATACTCCTATTACAGTTCATCCAGGAGCAACACAGCCTACATTGTCAATGATCTAACGTACTTCAGTTTTGAATGCTGTCCCTGAACTGGGTCAGTCTAAATCCAGTGTCATCATTATGTGTCCTCAAAGAATGGAAAAGTTTCAAACAAGGTTTCCAAAGGGTCAAGTACTTGTGGAGGAGTAATTGATAGTCTGGTCAAGTAAAGTGCTGGTAGATGAATAAGAGGCGTCAGACACATGGTACAGCTGCATGGCCCATGACAGGGAACCCCAGAGGTGACTCCTGAGAGATGGAAAGCTACAAATATGAAACAGTTGAATGAATGAATGAATGAATGAATGAATG
>VKKT01001108.1:92830-106776 GCA_008038995.1 Haliotis laevigata
GCTGACAATCTTAACATGCAGTTTAAGATGCTGAAATCTTCAAAGTGTCACCGTGACCTTGAAAATTACGTGAAGGTCACCAAAATCGACAGGAACTAAATGCACCTCCCTAGATGAAGCTTGGTGTCAAATATGAAGAAAGTCCAGGGAATGGTTCTTGAGATATCTCGCTGACCATCTTTACATGCTGGTTAACATGCTGAAGTCTTCAAAGTGTCGCCATGACCTTGAAAATTAAGTGAAGGTCACCAAAATCGACTGGGCCCCACGCCCTAGATAAAGTTGAATATGAAGAAAATCCAGTGAATGGTTCTTGAGATATCTCGCTGACAAGGGTAAAACATTAAAATCCCCTTGTGACCTTGAAATGAAGGTCAAGGACACCAAACCTGACTGCGGCCTTTCTTTTACTGTGATGAACGCTTTAACCACTAGGCTTCCCCACCGCCCAGTAACTTTAAGAATCATACTGATTTTTTATCAAACAGATAAGGACTTCTTAATTTTGGTCAGTCTTATCAATGAAACAATTCTGCAAATATGAAAATATATGATACACATGAAAGCTATAGAAACTTGTGTAGGTCAGAAGACATTCCTTAAATTAAACTTTTCCAAAATGGCCGTGATTCAACAAAAGATTCTCCCCAATCATTTTGAACCTTCCCCCAGTGCTAAATTATTGCTGCTTATTTGGACTGCGTTCCTTCTGAACTATTTTGGACCATAGTTCAATAATACCCTAATTGTCCATTTATTTCTAATTCATGTTGAGCCAACGTCACTGGACTTCTCAGGTTGCTGCCGCACTTGATTAATCAGGCAAAGCAGATCATTGTGATGTCCCTTCACAGCCCATTCAAAACACCACGAACCAGCCTGATATCAACACAGCTTTGAGGCTAGTAATTTAACTGGTAAACTTACATTACTTAAACTTGACTCAACGAGCTGGTCATGCTAAGAAAAATTGAATTCTTTAATGAACAGTTGGCAGTTGCAAGATTCATCATGAAGTCTGTGTTCAGTAATTTTCCATTGACTAGTTCAAATAATAAACTGAGAAGTACCACATTTGTGTAAGATATGACCGAGGAACCACTGACATTCTACCCTACAGTGGTCTCAATAATTCACACAGGGAACATCAGCCCCAAAAGAAAACAGTTGGATACTCTTCAAACAGAAGTTAGGAACATATGACAAATTAACAAGGGTTCTTTAACCTCTTTTGAGTAGTATACAGTGAGTGAATTTAGTTTTACGACGCTTTAAGCCATAGTCCAGCAATATCACGGCAGGGGACACCAGAAATGGGCTTTACACATTGTACCCATGTGGGGATTCGAACCCGGGCCTTCAGTGTGACGAGCGAACGCTTTAACCACTAGGCTACCCCACCGCCCCGAGTAGTATAGATGTGAAGCACTAACTTAAGATGTACTTTGAGATAACCAGCATTCTGAGTAGGAGTTGATTCTGCTGTACACAGCAGTCAACAATATCACGGTTACATCACAGCATTAATCCAGTCAGTCAGGGTTTAGGAATGTAAACACACAAGATCACACTCTTTATCCACTGATATCAGTAACTGCTTTGGCTGAGTTTCCAGAGAAGGCAACTGTACAATGATCAACATGAAACACATTTTTAAGAAAGTAAATTATCTACATATTATCTGATTACATTATTCAAGGAGAGCCACATACAGAAAACTGTCTGACGTCATCAGTCAATATGTCAATGTGACACACACCAAGCGTAGTCCACAGCATTAGTGATGTGCGGTATCAACAGAGACAGATGACACTCTCAAAGAGAACTGCTGTATCATAGTCATGTCTGTAAGTATTGCTAGTGCAAAGAGGGGACAGAACAGCAGGGAATCAGTTTCATACAAAACAGTAACATTTGATAAACTAGTTTTGTTATTACACTCCTGCGGCAGAGGGAAGTGCTTAGGTGATTGGAATGTTGAGAATAGTTGACTCTACACTGGTCTTGGTGGAACAAGGGCTGTGCAGAAGCAATAAAAATATTGTTGAAAGAAATGTATATAGGTGAGAAATGTATATAGGTGAGAAATGTATGTAGGTGAGAACTGACTGACTGAGTTTAGTTTTAAGCCGCTTTTAGCAATATTCCAGCAATATCACAGCGGGGGACACCAGAAATGGGCTTCACACATTATGCTCATGTGGGGAATCGAACCCGGGTCTTAGGCGTGACGAGCCAACACTTTAACCACTAGGATACTCCACCACCCCATATAGGTGAGAAATGAATATAGGTAGCAGAATACTAGCTTCCCATTATCAGCAGTTTCTGGGAATATTGTTTGAATTCTGGAACTACATGAATGATGTATTGCAGATTTGATTAAACAAGGAAACAGTGTCATAATTATCCCCACCATGGGTCACATTAGACTTTGAGGTGTTTACCTCACTGATGGAGAGACAGAGATACTCGATTCCTATATCCCCTACCCCACTTCTCGCCAGGGGGTAAAAAACACAGTGATTGAGTGAATGAGTGAGTTGAGTTTTGCACCGCTTTTAGCAATACTCCAGCAATATAACAGCAGGGGACACCAGAAACGAGCTTCACACATTGTACCCATGTGGGGAATCAAACCAGGTCTTCAATGTGACGAGCAAACGCTTTAACCACTAGGCTACCCCACCGCCCCTTAAAAACAGAGACTGTTGAGTAAACCGCATCAACACTTATCCATACTGTTAATATTAACGAAATATCTACTAGTGTGATATAGAGAACTTGAAAATCTGTAAACAAGTAATATAGTGAGCTTAAGTATACATATAAAGTGTATATCTATAACCATGTAAACTTGATAAGAATGAGCCTACAAGTAATGACTAACACTATTGATCTATGTTTACTGAACAAGACGAACGCAACATAGTGTTCATTCCTGACATACTTCTCACTCCCACACTGATCATTACACACCTACTGAACTAAGCTGGTGAAGCACATATACCACGGCAGGCTAAAATACTATTGATAAACATCAAGAAGAGCCCACCAAAGATATTCAGTATGATATTTATTCAGGCACAGAAAAAAAATATTAAATACGTTGTTTCCAAACATTGCCACTGCACCTTTAATACTCGCCTCGTAACATGACACCCATTCTATTCAAAATATCATGTAAATCCTCTCAAGCAAGCCCTTGAATAAAAAATGGAGAAAAAAAAATACCAAAACATTGTGTCTTATAAAAAATATCCGCATTATGATAGGTCAGGTCAAATATTATCAATGGGTAATCCTCGAAAAGCTCTACCACACTGGAAATTTCCTAATCATGATCAAACAGATGTGAAAATGAAAAAATACATTTGAAGCCATGAATAATGTACTATTTCTTGATTCACCTGTTCATACTTCTATCACAACAACTGCTTTGTGCTACATAGTTTAGACCCTCTGTGTCACAGACGAGGGCTTTATTGACGAATACAAACAATGGCGAGAAACTGCCGAGTCATAATGATAGCACAGCCTTTCCAAGTGTATGTGTTCAACAGCTTACCGGGGGTCAGTTTATCTGAGGCCAAGGTTCAAGGAAGGCACCTTGTATATGTGATTATATCAAGTCCCATTTGAAAAAAATAAAATAAAAAAATTCATAACCAAAATACCAAAAATGATTGCCAAGTCAAGCTGCAAAGCAGACTCATTTTTAAAAGATTCCTGATACAAGACTTCTGTGAAAGTGGCAACTGATGCAGAGGAACATTAGAAAAATCACCTGCACCAAAACTGCTGATAAGTTCATGACCTGGTATGTTGGACAAACATGATAGAGTGGGCGATAAACTGACATCGCATTCAGCTCAGTGGAGCGGGATGTGCATATCGATCATTGTTGACAGAACAATTAACATGCACTTTCATCGATTCTGCTAGCTTCAATGAGAAACAAACACAGCACTAACTCATCACAGGTGTTCAACATGGTTGAATGTTATGGTGAATAGCGTCATCTGAGCTCAATTAACAGCACACAATGTAAAAAGGATTTAAATATTTACCTTAAAAAATTTTTACAAATATTTACAATGAAGAAACCAAACCCATTAATGGAAATAGTAGTTTCTATCATGTCTATTACAGTTCTGTTTACAGCTATAAATCTACTAATTACTTCATTTAGATTACAATGGGAAAATACATCTTATTGATATTGAGAGGACCTGTTGTATAACTGTTGCCATAACAACCATTATTTACTACAAAGCACAGTTATCTGAAAGTTTATAAAATGGTTGAGGGTTTTTTATACACTATGTGCTTATTATTTTTTGAGAAACAAACAAAATAAATATCTATTACTTGAATCATTATCAGTTTAATGATCACAAATGCACATGATAATATGTATACTGCACAAAAAGAGTTAAGGACTGCTCTACCCTCTCATGTTACCAATGAAATATGAAATAAACAATTTTATTACTGGTTAATAATTGATATACTTTTCAAACAAAACCCTAATACTCTGGCACAGATGAAGGAATAACTAACACAGGGTTGGAGTCCTAATACGAAAGAGAGATATAAAAAAAAAGGTTTAATATAAATTTTGTCAACTTGTATTCAGGCTATGGTTTGGAAAGCCCCTATTACTCCTTCAAAAAGGTTAAAAGCCTTTCGACATAAATTCAACAGATAATATCTATAATTCACATAAAAGCATTTCACATGAAAGTGCATCCCTTATACATGGCTGCAACCTTCAAAAATGGGAACCATACACACGATACAGAATTAAGCTGAATCAGCCTGATGAATAGCAATTTTTTAAACAGACAACCCATTGAGCTAAAGGAAAACAAAAACACCCCAAATTTGCAAGATCATGGTCAAAGAAAGAATTCAGCGATGCGTGAAAGACTGAAAGTGTATCCAGGTTAATGATCCACTACCTGTGTCGTGCACTCTCATTGCCGTGGTCTCACATGCAGAAGAAGTCCGTCTTCTCTTTGTCACTGAAAACCCTCTGTTCTCATCCCAACAATCGTTCCCCCCATTTTCACTCATGTTATCCCATAAGTCATGGCCTCTGCGATGGACAGTCTGGACAGAGACACGGCCTAACACCTCACTAGCAGCAAACAGTACTGACTCCAAAGAGTAAAATGACTAGGCACTTTTCACAATCAGCTGTGCCGACGACTGTGTACGTGATTGAATTGTGATACCGGATCAAGTAATCTACTATGTACATAACCTGAATCCTTATCTACAGCCATAACTTTCCTCATAATCTCTATTCTTGGACTATGCAAGTGTGTTTCTGTTCTTGCATGTTACAGGTATACTTTATTCATATAACAGCATAAAGTCATATAGTCAGTCAGTGAGTGAATGAGTATGTTTAACGCTGTTTTTAGCAATATTCCACCAAAATCACAGCAGGGGGACATCATAAATGGGCTTTACCCATTGTACCCATGTGGGGAATCGAACCAGGATCTTCAGCGTGACAAGCAAACGCTTTAACCACTATTCTACCCCACTGCCCATAAATTCATGTAGCACTAGTAACAGGGACATCTATCAGTGGCAGAAATTAAGGGCTTGTAAGTTACTGGGTTCTTGTCACAGCACCAAAGTTAAAGGTCTAAGATTTACTGGGTCTCTGTTCAAATACTAAAGCAGCAAATACACATTTATTCTGTTGGGTCCAGTCTTTTGAGTTTTGTAAACCATGGAGTTCACCTTTTGAAAATAATTCTACTTTTGTGGTGTTTCAGGTAACTTCTACTTGGCTGACTGACTGAGTTTAGTTTTACGCTGCTTTTAGCAATATTCCAGCAATATCACGGCGGGGGACACCAGAATTCTACTTGGTATGTGTTGGAGTCACATGCTATATAACGTCGTAATAGTGTTATACACCAGCATGACAATAAATGTAATATTGCCCATTTTCAAATCATTCATAGTAGTAGGGTTCGAATATGTGATGCCGGCATTCTGCGAGTAAAAATAGAGCCATAAGATATCACAAAGCTGAAAAACTTCACTGGGTAATTATGCAAATTGCTGCTATACTACAGGTTATCAAATTTCTTCCTATGTATTTGTATCCAAGCAACTCATAATTAATTGGGTAATGATGACTGAGTTTGCATATTTCATACCAATACCCAGCTTATATGGAGTTCTGATTAATAATGACAGGTAAGTAATATCTTAGGTTATTGACCTGAGTGCCATTGTACACACAACTTTGGTGTCACAACTGTCGTAACTAAATGTTAAGGTATGGGAACTACGATCACCTTAGTGCTAACATCGCTTTGTAGAGTGAGTGAGTGAGTTTAGTTTTACTCCGCTTTCAACAGTATTCCAGCAATATCATGAAGGGGAGACACTAGAAATGAACTTCACACATTGTACCCACATAGAGAACAAAGCCTTAACCACTAGGCTACCTCGCCGCCCCCACGCTTTGTACAGCCAGGGGGCAATATCAAAGATCAAAATTGTATGATGAAGATATTTCGTAAGGTATAACAGAACCAGGAAACGGAGCTATGGCTGTGTGGGATAGAGTGAAAAATGGTGACTTGTCTCCTCCCATATCCTCGAGTGCTATCTGGTGGCCATGATGAGTGGCATGTATCCGTCGGTAGTCAAAACACAAAATCATATGCTTTGACATGACTACTAACACTGCTACAGTGAAAGTGATGACGAAAGTGAATGAGCATACATACATCTCGACAGACAATATGACAGAATTAGAATTGTGTCCAGATTTGGATCATATTGGTTTCAAACATACATGCTATTCAGAAAAAAACACAGAGAAACATAGCAGATATACCTGGAATGTGCCTGGAAAAATTGAAACAATAGTGACTATAAAATTCTTAATACAAAAGGCACTGTTCAGATCAACAAAATATTACAAAATATGATACAACCTTCAAATATTATCATTGTATCTTCCTTCCAGACAATCATACTTCACAAGGACATTTCTGTTTTGGAGATCAGACAGAATATTTATAAAATCATTTAATCCAGAGATATTTCGACAGAGTGTACTAGTAACCTACTGACGAGCTAATCCTACTCAGCATACAAACAATGTACATTATTTCAACCATAAGGAAACAGTCATGAGAGCACACAGACAGGGGTTAGTATGGAATGTGAAATCTGTTATCGATATGAACCTAATCTCTGACTTGCGTCACTAACAGCTTGAACATTGCTGATCTACCAAACAGAAAAATTATTCCCCATAGTGAACTATGCATTTTAGAGATTTGTGCTCAAGACCTTTACCTATTTCCTTGTTTAAATGCTGAGCATCCATCAAATAAGCATGGGGTTTTGATAAAATGCTGGGCCTCAGTTAAACACCAGGTATATTTTAGTTATCACTAGTATCAGTACTTGCAATTAAACACTGGGAGAAAAATGGTCTGAGAAAATATAATCTCAGGCATTTACATGAGGAAATACAGTTATCATACACTGTTTCAACTCAGCTAGAAGGCCTTGAAATACCTGTCATACTAGTCATGCTAAGTCAGAACTGTCGAATAAATACAATTGATAAATACAGAGGTAAACTTAAATGATCATACCACAGCATAAGTATGAGTGATTTGATGGCTTGAATTAAAATGATATGGGATATAGAACAAGCAAATGTTTAACCACTAGTCTACCCCATCATCATAGAATGATCCAGAACTAGAGATAGCTACAAGCCTCGGACATTTGTAACGTTATCAACTTGTGCTGATATAATTGATATCAGTAGACACTTGGGTGAGGTTCTCTATATTTTGTCCATGATCATAATAACTGCAATCTACCAGAAACTGTTTTGAAAGAGAATGTTTGCATAAATTATTTTTTATATATATTTGTTCTCTGTTTAACAATTAAGTCATTGAGAAAAATTCAAATGTAACTGCTATGATGTGTGCATGATGAAACATATCTGCACGTTAGTTTTTGACAAACACTGACTGACTGAGTGTGGTTTTACGCCGCTTTTAGCAATATTCCAGCAACTTTTGACAAACAAGCCATGAATGGACCAGTAGGCAGCTAATGTGACTGATCCTTCTGCAGCTCCATACAAATGACTCTACCACTGCATTGTAGAAAGGGTTTGTTTGAAGAGAAATTTGATGTGGTTTAAGGACTGTGAGACATACTTATATAAATACAATTATCCTTTGCCTGAAAGTGAGTCTATGAGAAAGAGAAGAATGCCACTTTATCAGACAGCAGCATTATTCCTAATGTGGAATGTAGACTGGATAATAACATACTTTCGTGTGCATTGTGCACACTTGACTGTAATTGCAATTTTGTGTATATTGTGTCCTGTCAAAAACTGTTCAATCATGACGATTTATCATTTCAATTGTATTTACAGTTATTCAAAACATCTTAGATGCCAATTATTGTGTGCATTCGTATCATTTACTTAGCGTGAAAAGCAATCAGCTACGCACATTTTCTCTCGATTTACATGGCTTCGTTGATTTGCTATTGACAATGACACAGAGATGTGATTGTGGTGATAATAATTTAGATTACACCACAGTTTAACTGAATTCAGGCTATCACAAATCGCTTGATAGTGAAGGATGACTGCGGGCATATTTTAGATTGTTCAACAAGAAACACTTCTACCACAAACTGATGGAACTAATCATGTGTGGCAGCTATTGGTAGGGTGTACATTTACCACAACTGTCTTTGAAAGCAAGATCTAATCACATCATGCATGAACAGCGTGTCATGCATGTACAACGTGCGTGAGCCTATAGGTTTGCGTGTTTGTTTAACGCTGTACTCAGCAATATTCCAGCTATATGGCAGCGGTCTGTACATAATCACGTCTGAACCAGACAATCCAGTCAGTGATCAACAACATCAGCATCGATCTACACAATTGGGATACAATGACATGTTTGAGCCTATAGGTAAATTCCTTAATGCAGTTGAGATAAGTACATGCATAAAAGTGCTTCAATATATGTATCTCAATGGACAGACTTAATTGTGAGGTGAGGTTATGACAGAAGGGAAGGACATGTCCGGCAAATCAAAGAGTGTAACTTCCGTCCCACATGAACACAGCATAGGCACAGGTGTAAGACCTGGGTGGGGCAGGCTATAAACATAACACCTTGACAAGTATGTGCCATTACATTGATTGCACTACACAACACTAATCTGCTCCTGTTGTCAACAGAAACTCCCATACAATAGCAGGAAGGAGATTCTGTCTCTACATTTACACACAAATCAAGGTTCTGACCCCGATGGCAATGAAGAAATGAGCAGTACACAAGGGCAACAATTCTTCATCTGCAAGTGATGTCTATTTTGTGGGGCTGCGCAATATTACCGGTTCAGACATGAAAACGATACGCATTGCGATACGCTGATCGAAAACCGTTTTTTTTACTTGCATTCGGAAAACTTTGTAACACTCGGAAATCTTCGGATATTTCCTTTTTTCATTTGTNAGTAGTAGGGTTCGAATATGTGATGCCGGCATTCTGCGAGTAAAAATAGAGCCATAAGATATCACAAAGCTGAAAAACTTCACTGGGTAATTATGCAAATTGCTGCTATACTACAGGTTATCAAATTTCTTCCTATGTATTTGTATCCAAGCAACTCATAATTAATTGGGTAATGATGACTGAGTTTGCATATTTCATACCAATACCCAGCTTATATGGAGTTCTGATTAATAATGACAGGTAAGTAATATCTTAGGTTATTGACCTGAGTGCCATTGTACACACAACTTTGGTGTCACAACTGTCGTAACTAAATGTTAAGGTATGGGAACTACGATCACCTTAGTGCTAACATCGCTTTGTAGAGTGAGTGAGTGAGTTTAGTTTTACTCCGCTTTCAACAGTATTCCAGCAATATCATGAAGGGGAGACACTAGAAATGAACTTCACACATTGTACCCACATAGAGAACAAAGCCTTAACCACTAGGCTACCTCGCCGCCCCCACGCTTTGTACAGCCAGGGGGCAATATCAAAGATCAAAATTGTATGATGAAGATATTTCGTAAGGTATAACAGAACCAGGAAACGGAGCTATGGCTGTGTGGGATAGAGTGAAAAATGGTGACTTGTCTCCTCCCATATCCTCGAGTGCTATCTGGTGGCCATGATGAGTGGCATGTATCCGTCGGTAGTCAAAACACAAAATCATATGCTTTGACATGACTACTAACACTGCTACAGTGAAAGTGATGACGAAAGTGAATGAGCATACATACATCTCGACAGACAATATGACAGAATTAGAATTGTGTCCAGATTTGGATCATATTGGTTTCAAACATACATGCTATTCAGAAAAAAACACAGAGAAACATAGCAGATATACCTGGAATGTGCCTGGAAAAATTGAAACAATAGTGACTATAAAATTCTTAATACAAAAGGCACTGTTCAGATCAACAAAATATTACAAAATATGATACAACCTTCAAATATTATCATTGTATCTTCCTTCCAGACAATCATACTTCACAAGGACATTTCTGTTTTGGAGATCAGACAGAATATTTATAAAATCATTTAATCCAGAGATATTTCGACAGAGTGTACTAGTAACCTACTGACGAGCTAATCCTACTCAGCATACAAACAATGTACATTATTTCAACCATAAGGAAACAGTCATGAGAGCACACAGACAGGGGTTAGTATGGAATGTGAAATCTGTTATCGATATGAACCTAATCTCTGACTTGCGTCACTAACAGCTTGAACATTGCTGATCTACCAAACAGAAAAATTATTCCCCATAGTGAACTATGCATTTTAGAGATTTGTGCTCAAGACCTTTACCTATTTCCTTGTTTAAATGCTGAGCATCCATCAAATAAGCATGGGGTTTTGATAAAATGCTGGGCCTCAGTTAAACACCAGGTATATTTTAGTTATCACTAGTATCAGTACTTGCAATTAAACACTGGGAGAAAAATGGTCTGAGAAAATATAATCTCAGGCATTTACATGAGGAAATACAGTTATCATACACTGTTTCAACTCAGCTAGAAGGCCTTGAAATACCTGTCATACTAGTCATGCTAAGTCAGAACTGTCGAATAAATACAATTGATAAATACAGAGGTAAACTTAAATGATCATACCACAGCATAAGTATGAGTGATTTGATGGCTTGAATTAAAATGATATGGGATATAGAACAAGCAAATGTTTAACCACTAGTCTACCCCATCATCATAGAATGATCCAGAACTAGAGATAGCTACAAGCCTCGGACATTTGTAACGTTATCAACTTGTGCTGATATAATTGATATCAGTAGACACTTGGGTGAGGTTCTCTATATTTTGTCCATGATCATAATAACTGCAATCTACCAGAAACTGTTTTGAAAGAGAATGTTTGCATAAATTATTTTTTATATATATTTGTTCTCTGTTTAACAATTAAGTCATTGAGAAAAATTCAAATGTAACTGCTATGATGTGTGCATGATGAAACATATCTGCACGTTAGTTTTTGACAAACACTGACTGACTGAGTGTGGTTTTACGCCGCTTTTAGCAATATTCCAGCAACTTTTGACAAACAAGCCATGAATGGACCAGTAGGCAGCTAATGTGACTGATCCTTCTGCAGCTCCATACAAATGACTCTACCACTGCATTGTAGAAAGGGTTTGTTTGAAGAGAAATTTGATGTGGTTTAAGGACTGTGAGACATACTTATATAAATACAATTATCCTTTGCCTGAAAGTGAGTCTATGAGAAAGAGAAGAATGCCACTTTATCAGACAGCAGCATTATTCCTAATGTGGAATGTAGACTGGATAATAACATACTTTCGTGTGCATTGTGCACACTTGACTGTAATTGCAATTTTGTGTATATTGTGTCCTGTCAAAAACTGTTCAATCATGACGATTTATCATTTCAATTGTATTTACAGTTATTCAAAACATCTTAGATGCCAATTATTGTGTGCATTCGTATCATTTACTTAGCGTGAAAAGCAATCAGCTACGCACATTTTCTCTCGATTTACATGGCTTCGTTGATTTGCTATTGACAATGACACAGAGATGTGATTGTGGTGATAATAATTTAGATTACACCACAGTTTAACTGAATTCAGGCTATCACAAATCGCTTGATA
This sequence comes from Haliotis laevigata, assembly GCA_008038995.1. NCBI lineage: Eukaryota > Metazoa > Mollusca > Gastropoda > Lepetellida > Haliotidae > Haliotis > Haliotis laevigata. The sequence continues at coordinate 105,059 of VKKT01001108.1, forward strand.
GTGAAGGATGACTGCGGGCATATTTTAGATTGTTCAACAAGAAACACTTCTACCACAAACTGATGGAACTAATCATGTGTGGCAGCTATTGGTAGGGTGTACATTTACCACAACTGTCTTTGAAAGCAAGATCTAATCACATCATGCATGAACAGCGTGTCATGCATGTACAACGTGCGTGAGCCTATAGGTTTGCGTGTTTGTTTAACGCTGTACTCAGCAATATTCCAGCTATATGGCAGCGGTCTGTACATAATCACGTCTGAACCAGACAATCCAGTCAGTGATCAACAACATCAGCATCGATCTACACAATTGGGATACAATGACATGTTTGAGCCTATAGGTAAATTCCTTAATGCAGTTGAGATAAGTACATGCATAAAAGTGCTTCAATATATGTATCTCAATGGACAGACTTAATTGTGAGGTGAGGTTATGACAGAAGGGAAGGACATGTCCGGCAAATCAAAGAGTGTAACTTCCGTCCCACATGAACACAGCATAGGCACAGGTGTAAGACCTGGGTGGGGCAGGCTATAAACATAACACCTTGACAAGTATGTGCCATTACATTGATTGCACTACACAACACTAATCTGCTCCTGTTGTCAACAGAAACTCCCATACAATAGCAGGAAGGAGATTCTGTCTCTACATTTACACACAAATCAAGGTTCTGACCCCGATGGCAATGAAGAAATGAGCAGTACACAAGGGCAACAATTCTTCATCTGCAAGTGATGTCTATTTTGTGGGGCTGCGCAATATTACCGGTTCAGACATGAAAACGATACGCATTGCGATACGCTGATCGAAAACCGTTTTTTTTACTTGCATTCGGAAAACTTTGTAACACTCGGAAATCTTCGGATATTTCCTTTTTTCATTTGTGCCAAATATTATTCACATTTTTATTTTTAATCATGAATAAAGTTGTTATTAAAGCTTAATCAAGCATAGTGATTTTGCTGTGTATTTGCTCTATAAATCAAGCATTACCTCGATTATAAGTAGTTCTTTGTTTCAAAATACTTCATGCAATATATTGCAATACATATCGCAATACATGCTTTCTCATCACAATATATCGCAATATGAAAATTCTCTGCAATACCCACCCCTACTATTTTGATTACAGAGATTGTCGTGGTAACTATATCTCTGTATTGACATTTTGATTCACGATGCTACAAGAAGCTGGTCAAAAATGTTTCCCCAATACTGTAATCGTATATATTTTCACGGGGTGCAATTTTCGCGGAAAGTTCACAAAAGGCCTGTTCGCGCAGTTGTTTTTTCGCGCATTTCAAACAACTGAGTGATGGTATCCATCACAACGTTTTCACAACCGATAGACATGCAAAGATCAAAGCTAGCCGCCATAATTGAATCGTGTTTACTAAAACAATAAGAGAGAGGCGGGATTATACTTGTGTCAACATTGTGATTTGTGGCTAACATCACTTCGCGTGAACGAACATACAAGAGAAGACCAAAGACGTCAAATTTGCAATAAAACATCGCTAGAAAAGATTATTTACCTATTCAGTTCTAGTTTGTTTTTGTTAAGCATTGTCTTATATGCAGGTACTAAGATTACTGTGTGTAATTGTCTCGTATACAGCGCCGGAAATAGCAGTCAGCTGTGCAGTGATAATATTCCGAGATGAATTCTGATGCAGTGATCTTAAAAAGATAGTATCTCAAACTATTGT
>VKKT01001108.1:132962-143386 GCA_008038995.1 Haliotis laevigata
CAGTCAGTCAGTAGAGGGAAGAATGACAGGGTCATGTTCTTGAAAACGTGCCTGGAGTCATCTGACTCATAATAAATTTATTCCCCTCAAAGGCTTACATCAATTAATGTGGGAATAATAGACAATGTGCCAATGTCTAACTACATGTAGACTAAGGCAGGAAGTGGGTATGGAACCGAAGCATAATCACCCTGATATGTTTGATGCAGGGAAGTGACGTCATCTTTATTTCTCCTTGCAGCAACAGCCACTCCACCGGTCTTCCAGTGATATAACCTATCATCGTCCAGTATCCATGTCGTACCTTGGACACAGCTACTTCTCTCCCCTCTCCATTGACACCACCCCACAGGCCTGCTCCAGCCGAATCCCATCCAAACACACCACCCCCGCTGCTGGGGCATATTTCACAGAACCAAGGAGACGGAAAGGCAAACCCCTCACCCCTGCAGGGAAGGAGTGGCACAGCTCCACCACCCCTGGAACACCACAGTGGACTGGCTCGACCACACCTACCACCCTTGATAAAGATCCTGTCACCCCTAAGACTCCTGAATGGACCAGCCACGGTAGCATCGAAGAGAGCCAGTGTTACTTCACACCATCCAGTGTGTCCAAGTCACAGTTCTGCCCAGAGGAGGAGGCCGAGATTCAGGAACTGTTGAAGCGGATTGATGATGCCCTGCCAGCCAATTTGTCTTTTTCAGGTACCTATAGAGATAGGAAGCTTCAGAATTACATGCAACAGTTCATTTCCCAAAAGACATTTATGTGTTCCCAATACTTACTCTTGTAAAAGTGTCTCTTGTGTTCTGATCAGTTTTGAGTGCCATTTGTCCAGGGAACCAAGTTGTTTTGCTTCAGGATGTATATTTTTCGCACCCAAAATAACATGAAGAAGACATGGTCATCAATATCCTCCACCACAGTGTTCTGTTCCTATTTTGACACCTATTCATTCTTCCTACAAATAGCGATACATAAGCTGTTAAGTGAGAAAATCTGTTCCCATTTGGGATACCGTGCACTAAGTCAAGAAACACATGACAAGGGCCATAACTCTGTAACAAACTATAACACGGTTTCCGTTTTCAAACTCCATCAAGGCAATTATGTCCTGAAAACACATGTCAAATTTGGTTTCCCTATCTATAACGGCTTCTGAGAAAATATGTTCCCATCATCTCGGATGGACGGAGGTCAAACCTATATCCCCCTCCCACTTCATGGCGGGGGATAATAATGCATGCTATTTTATCATAATTTGTCGTCCCACAAAATGCCATGCCTGTGGGAAGCATTTAAGCCCAACTCACTCACGTTGATATTATGATTCAGGCTGATTTAATGATTAATCTGCTTCATTCTATTCCAGCCTACTCAATGGGGGACTCCAAGTCCTATAACAACAATGACGAGATGCTAGAAGCGGCCAACAACATCGGCACTGCAATGTCCGACTTTGTCCATACCACTGTTGATCAGTATTGTCCACAGTAGTCGCATGTATGAAATACATGATACAACTTAGTATTAGCAGATGGAATAGGTAGTTGCACATTTACTATTCTGTTTCAATGTGTGTTATTTATGCAAGTGAAGCCCTTGCCACGGGACCATTGCTTCACCAGCAGGTGCTTGGTAATCTATTCCATTATTATTGAGCAAGTGTTTACCACAGAGAAAACTGTTTTTTTTTTGTGTAATGTTCATGAATTCTGAAAAACATGTTTGATATATTTGTAAATACACAATGCCATTTAGAGAGCGGTCAAATGTAACACATGTTATATTTGGGATTACACTTTCCAAGTAGAGTACAGATTCTAGTACTTTTGTTTGGTTGAGTCCCATCAAGGTTTCAAACCCACACCCTCAAGAGTCGGGCACATAACCGCCAGCACACAAAGTGAGCAATCTAATCCACACAGCCACCACGGCTTCCACTTGTGGTCAGATGTAGTTTGGTATATTGAAGTTAGCATTACTTGCATAGAAGGTAGAAAGCAACATTAATACATATGTATACCTGTATTGAGTTGTAATAATTGAAAAGGAAAAGGTGCAATGCAATAATCAAATGTATTTGTCATGAATGCAATCAAATGTGAAACTTATGGTGTCTCATACAGATGCAAGAACAAGCAGCTTATGTTGTGTGCATCTTGTATTTAGTATCATTTGCTTATACACCTGTATAGCTTTATATGGGAAGAAGGGGCAGTGGGGTAGCATAGTGTCTAAAGCGTTGGCTAGTCACGCCCAAGACCCGGGTTTGATTCCCCACATGGGTACAATGTGTGAAGCCCATTTTTGGTGTCCCCTTGGCGGCGATATGGCTGGAATATTGCTAACAGCGGCGTAAAACCATACTCACTCACTACGTGGGAAGTGCAAATGTGTGAAATCTGTTCACATGTAAATCTAATTGGTTCGTATTGTAGACTTTACCATAAACATAACATTCAGTATGGTGCTTTGAAAGTGGTGTTTTCTTATTGTAAGCCACTACCTGACAAAGCCATGGAGACACAACTTCAAACTGACACATACAGAGCCCATGAGACCAGGCCTATATTTTATGAGCATAGCTCAATTTCCTGTTTGCGCTTGGAAATATGGGTTTCATGGGTCCTTGATGTCTTCTGTTATTTGAATCTAGGGACCCCCCAGTCTTTACGTTTTAACAATAGGGTTATATATAACAAGTGCCCCTTGAGTTTATTGTGTAACACTGCATGAAGGTTTGTGTAAGAAGATACTTTAGCCAGCTGTGTTGTGTTTGTTTTTGTAGATCTTGATAGTCACCATTACAGTATATACCAGTGGCAACATGTCCCCATTTGTTTCATGATTAGGGAAGATTGATTTTGGTTGTGTTTTGACCTGTGTTGAAGGTAGTGTTAACAGTATATATTCATCTCTGTGAAGTTTTTATGGGCACGTGTGATTTTGTCAGATGTTTGCACAACTTCATGTTAAACATTATTTCTTTACAGCCTTGTTTGTTCACGTTATATATATATACAAGACCACTAGTGTTCATTGCTCCTTCTCTCATTTATACGAGTTGAATGGCACAGTATTGTTTCAGCATCTGTCTCATCAAGCCATTTTGAATCAAAGGACAAGATCATGTGATTTGGGGTGTTTGAATAATGTACCCTATTAATTCAGTACAAGTGAAAATAACAATGTTGGCAACACACAAGACCACATTTGATGCCCCACACAAGAACATTGTGTGAAGGCCTTCTGTTGAAATTTTGAAAAAAATCCAGTAAAAGTATGATTGTAAAACTCACCACCAGATATCCAGTTTTAGGTTTGTGAATTCTAAGATATTTTCAGAATTCCCTTGTCAAAATATAGGCACTCATATTGGCTGTTTCTCTGGGATAGATTTAAGTTTACATAACAACACAAATGTACTATACTTTCTCATGGTTATGTCCTAGCATGCCCTGTTGGTTCTTTGTTTCAAAACCCAAACAAAATCTGTCAAGCACATTATCATGTAACAGAATGAGCTTTCATTTAATTTTAAATGGAATTTGCAAGCATTTAGATTTTAATACATTTTAGAATTCTTTGGTCATAATTTGACAGAAATAGTTCTTAAGAACTCCTTCATGGCCAGTATTATCTGCATGGATAAAATTTAGCCTGAAAGATGGGGAATGAAGCATCTAGTCATATTCATACATGGATATTGAAACATGCTATTTTGTCCAATTATTTTTAAATGAAACTTAAAATCTTATAATGTGGCTGTATGACAATAATTTCATACTTGAGTGTAAATATTTCATCATTTCTCTTAATTTATTACATCATCAAGTGCCTTTTAGGGATTTTGTCTCTTGAGTATTTCACTGCTATGTATACTATTGGCTGTTTCTGTTGAATGGCTTACGGTGCAATCTGGACAATGGTGTTTTTGTCATTCTGCATTTAGTAGAAACTTTGTATAAACTCGCATTTATTTTACAAAATGTGAGGTTTTAGTATCATTTTGGACGCATATTTTTAGTTGAATGCTTGCATTCTAATTGTTTGTATTTACTCTACTTTTCTCATTTTTGTATCACATAATCAACTTTTTAAGGGGTTTGGTCAAAAGTTCAGGGGAATTAAATAAATACCTGTTAATCATAAATCGAGAGAATATTATTCTAAAACAACATGGCGTTTAGAACCTCCCAATCCCTTATGAAGATAAACTTAGTTCCTGAGCTTCTTCAGACATGCAAGAAACCTACAAATAAATCTTTGATTTACTTTATCAGTCCAATAATTCTATTTGTTGAGACCTGAAAAGGACTTGACCGAGAGAAAATCCTGTGAATTAAGAGTTGATCATTTTAGAGAACACTGTATTTTGCATGATATCAGAACTCTCATGAGCTTCAAGTAGATACAATTAATGTCACTTTTGATTTCTTAAATACATAATGATATCCTGATAACAAGATCTGTTTCTTCTTTTAAATCCCAATTTTTCTTTGATGAGAAATTAACAAGAAGACAAAGTCATCAATATCCCCCGCAACAGCAAAATACTCTTTATGAATACGTCTACTAGTTATGATTATGTCAGATGTTTTGGAGTGTATACAGCAAAGTGGAAGGAGAGTTTTGAAAGGTTTTAAGATCTGCTCCAGAAAGCTGCACTACCACCAAATTCAGTTAAAGCCTAACTTAATGCCATGGAAGTGCAACAAGATGACATCCTCATAGTCACAGCTTAAGTCTTGTTTCCATGGAAACCACAAAAAATAAAATTCATATCATGTCAAAAGAGACATCTAGGGATTATGCTTGATATGTGTACCAAGTTTAGTTAAGCTATCACGAATAGTTTAGGAGATATGCTTCGGACAAAGTGACGGACGGACATATGGAACTCGTTTCTATATCCCCCGCAACTTCGTTGTTGCTGGGGATAAGAAAAAGTAAATTACAGCATGACAGATATTTACTGATATTTATCTGGTTAATGTAATTTCTCGTGTTTATTTAGGTATGATCCTTGTAATATTTTAAGTAAGAATGCAGAAGATATGTTGCCAGTTAACAGCTGAAATGCGAGGACATGTGAAGGAGGCCTAGGAAATAAAACTCTGAAGATAATGATATTGTAGTACCAACACTTCTTCTCTGTATCTGATTCTGTCTCCTCACCTGTTGAATTTAGACTTGTACTGGTGTCTTCAAGTCATAAATATATTTTCTATGAATGCACAAAGACTTCTTTGTTATTTGTAAATTTCTTACTATGTGTACTGCTGTTTGTTCATTGTTTGACAGCACACTCCACAATATACCTGTGAATATCCGGTTATAAATGATCTTCAGTAACCCATGCTTGTTGTAAGAGGTGACTAACGGGATCGGGTGGTCAGGCTCGCTGATTGGGTTGACATGTCATCATATCCCAACTGTGTAGATCGATGCTCATGCTGTTGATCCTTGGAATGTCTTGTCCTGACCCGATTATTTACAGACCACCGCCATATAGCTGGAATATTGCTGAATGTTGCAGAAACCAAAACTCACTCATTATAATGGTTCTCTGCAAATATCTGAACATGAACAAAGCAATCCAGTGATTGATATGAGTTTCACTCTCACCAGTTGGGATACAGTGATATGCATCAACCAAGGCAGCGAGTCTGACCACCCACCCTGTTGAATTTAAGATATTAAAGTGTGTCAGCTGAGAGTAAGACCTGAGTACATGGTGTCTGCTGCAAGTTAGACTGGTTAATAAACTGTTTACATAGCAATTGAAACCTGGAAATCTCCCACACAAATTACGCTGTGCATGAATGTTTCCTTATGCTGCAAAAAAAATAATATATATATTCAATCTAAACTTTGAAAAACATGCTTGGCCAAATGGATATTACACTGATAAAATATTTTTAGTTTGATCAATACTGGTTATAAAACAATTCCTTTGTGATGGGGAGGGGTGGTCTGTGATGTCTAAATGAGGGGGTTCATGTAGAGAGAGTTCAGAAGAAAGAAAAAGCCCTGATAATTTGTTTTTGACAAAGTTAAGAAAGTCATTGATTCCAGATGAAATTTCTGGTCATCTCCTAATTTCAACAAACAATTATTTGATGACCAGCAGATCCAAGCCACTAAGGGTCACAACTCTGGATACCACTCTTATAGCGCTTGATACAGTTTGTGGTCTCTGAGCCGACCAGTCCTTGATTAAATCCTTGCGCCAACATCTTTTGGTGTGATACATCAAGGGATGAAAAACCCAACCTTACTCTGTACAATCCCTCTGTACACACCAAGGATCCTATTTGCATAACCAAATATAGATGACAAACACAATGGTCAGTACTTAATATATATTTGTATGTTTATTATATACAAAATGTTAGTATGCTCAATACAGCATCTCAGTACAGAATACCTTGCTGGTATAGCAGAAAAGACAAATACAAGTATTGCTCATATATAGCATAACACCTTGGTAAAATAATAGATATGGTTGAAAAAGTGGATACTGGGTGGGTCATGTGACCCGAGGAAAAAAAACTGACTAGAATTTTCACAATGATTGTAACAGCTAGGACAAAGACAGTAAAAACACATTAAGGTCTACAAGCCAGATCACAACACTAGAATGGGATGGATGAATCTATGAGAAAATAGTTCTCATGGAACTTTCTAATAAGAGCTACTCAACCGTTATAAACCTACATTCTCTCAATACTGATTACGTTCGAAGGTTGTCATGGATTTTCTCAAAACTTGGTTATGATTATCAAAAATTAAGCAAACACTGAATAAAAACACTTAAGGCAGGAGTGCGAACTACTAGTAAATACTTTCAAATTGATAATGGTTATTTACTAGAAACATTGCAGCTGTGAACTCAGACTCACATCTTCTTAGGCTGGTTTCTAAAGATGAAAGATTTGACAATCTCTTGAATTGATATCAGTCAATTTCCTCCTTTGCCAATAAATGATCTGAAGAAAGAAACTTTATCTTTGAATATACATTTCAACATGACCCAATGAAATCTGTCACTAAGTAATGCCTGTTTGAGACAATGAATGTAACTAGGATCAAGCACATTAACAGTCCACATGGTTGTTGATTTTCTGCTCAAGATAACCAAAAAACAAATTGTTAAAGCACACTTTTCCTTCCTGACAAAAAGCATTAGGTTTTCATGAAAGTCATAATATTCTTTGCCACACATCACTTAAGGACACAACTTGTTAATTTTAGGTGTAGCATAACAGAATTTTCTTTCCACACGTAAGAGAAAATGTTCAGGAAAACAACAAGTACAGAAATGCAAAGGCATAAATATGAAAAAATAAAAGTAAACTTGAATGCTGTATACAGGTTCCATTAAGTAGATATACACCAGAGTTTGTACCCCTCATGACCTTGCTGGACATACACAGGTCCAACTAACAGTTATATATAATATATAGTATACTTGTAATAGTTGTAAAAAGACTTGGGACTTGCCAATATAACCCGCAATGATGGACATACAGCATCTTGCAATACCGGTAACTTCAACATACACATTTGAAAGAAAAATCAATCTAACATTAATATTCACATACATTTGGGAATTAATTTCCAAAACATAGCTTGGGTTAGAGTTTAAACACATTCTTAATCTGTGAGAGAAACTTCTTGGGAGGGAAAGCTTCTGCAGGTAAAATCCACAGCAAGCACAGACACTTACTTCCATGCAATATGTTTTGGAAATGGCTAACAGTGAACAAGGAGACCAAAGATGCCAACCCCAAAGTGTTGCTAATAGTAGTTTCAAGGATCAACATTAGTAGTTTGACCATAAAATTAGTAGTCAAGTAAATATTTAAAATCATAATGGATTCTGAGAAAGATAATATGCCCCTAATCAAGACTGAAGCTTTAATTTCACATACCTTCAAACGCAGATTTCCAAATTACTAGTATCTGCATTTCATTTCTTCTTGTCTCTTTTTGGCGAAAATGCTAATTTAATCAACGAAAATATATGTTTCTGTCTCTATATCCACATTTTAATGAATTTTCTTCAAATTTCATAGAATTTCTAGTGCAATCGTATTGGCGTAGTTTGAGGTTAAAATTCATAGCAACTACGATAAAATCGTAGAGGTTGGCTTCTCTGGGAGATTATACTAGTTACAGTAACTTCTAAACGATCCTGATCGTTACATGAAATTCATACAATATTTGAAAAAAAAAGCAGGATGTCCAAATATCATGGATCAGTTGTGTGACTCACACATCTTATGCTACACATTGTCCATACTGTGCTAAACAATATAACCTCAATCACAAATGTTAAACCATTGAACTGAGAAAATGAGTATCAAAATACACCATCGAGCCCTGTACCTTACTAACATTATAAAATTATGTCACTTTCCAGTCTAAAAAATAATATAAAAAACATCCCTCATTACAGAGTGTAAATAAAAGTTATACTGAAATGAATGCTGTTGGTGTTCCTTGTACAACATCTATAGTTCATCGTCTCCCCCAAACTGAGAGAATCAGAATGGGGAGACCAGCTGCAGCATATGATTGTCCATGCATCGACACACTTGTTCACACTACTTGCCAATAACTGCAAATGTACATAGAACGATTATTTAACAGGAGTGTAATACTGAACAAAGCAGAAGAAGAGAGATAGATAACATCTATTTCCTATAACCAGGTTTACACTGATTCTCAACTAGTTATTGTACTGAAGGTGGGTCTTCACCCTAGTGGGAAGGAATGTATAAACAGAACCTACTTGAATGGAAACAGTCAAGCTGAAGTCACTGGAATATTCACTACATGACACAAGAGGACTAGTGCTGCACTGGAATATTCACTACATGACACAAGAGGACTAGTGCTGCACTGGAATATTCACTACAGGACACACAGGACTAGTGCTGCACTAGTGGTGGCTTGTTTCGTGCTGAAGTCCATTTTATTGCCACTTTATCATGCCAGATTGTTGACAACAATTATTTACAATCATCTATCCATGTCTATGATTGGTTATCCCAAATGACCAATCACACGTAATGTTACATGAGACCTCATAGGAAATTCACATATTAAGTTATATTATCATCATCATTTCATATTATGTATTTTTCAAAGTATTCTAAATATATTAACATCTTATCCTTTTGACAATTTTCCCTAAAAATTAATCATGTTAATTTACAATCATTTTTTACACATGGATCTTTTTCTTGGTTCTAACCAAGTCACACATAGCATGTAAAGTATTTTTCTTTGAATATTCAAATTTTAATGACAACATTAACCTCTAAGTTTTACATGCTAAATGTCTACATAATTTCGACCATTTCATAACACAATCCTTACGTTATTATCAGACTTAATAAAAATATATTTCAACGCTTGTGTGAATCATAATTCTTTTGTGACAACATGTCACAGACAAAACACATAAATTATGACAAAGTGCTTTTGCAGAAATCTAATCTGTGTTTTGCAACATCCACCGACAGTAACAGATGACTACCGTTGACAGTAACAGAAAAACTACCATCATCTGAAAAGATCAGACATCCTTAACTACTTTTGAGTAGTATACTAATGAATATTCATAGCAACCGTTACATATTTGTTTCAGTAAAATTATAGTTGTTGTTTTTCTTAGCTTCCAGTTACATATGTTCTACTACCTTTTTTTCTGGAAATAACACAATTTACATCAGCACACAGAAATCAAGATCCTAAGGAAACAACACAGGATGTCATGGTTGATCAACATTTCATAAAGTGTTGTTGTGAACATAATCTTTCCATAGTGTAAACTTAAGAAACAAAGTAGCTTGTTTAGAGCAAAGTAACCACAAATCTGAAAACAGCGAAAATGCCCCAATCCATCATGGGCTGAAAGTTTGATTTGTGGTCACCTATTCGATGCCCTTTATAACTGCTTCATGAATTAACTTCAGATAGACTAAACTGTCAACAATAACACCAAACACTGTGTCTCTCTTATTGAACCCTCAAAAATGTCAGCAGAGATTGACTGAAAATTTATATTGAAGGTAAAATTGTATTAGAAGATGAGGACTGGATTCACTGTTTCACTAACAATATCAGTAAAGAATATATAACTTCCACATCATAATCTATCACAGAAAGCAACAAATAAATATACAGACACCTGGACAAAAGATAAGCACCACCTACCATATATTTTTTCCCAAAACAACTATAAAATATATTTATTTTTATTAAAAAGAAACTCCTCATGCTGAAATACTCAAATTGATTCTCTTATGTCTTGTAACTGTTCCTTACAAAAGGTATTTGCCAACAACTTTCATTTCTGCTTCCTAGTATATAAGATGTGACTCAGTGCTTGTGACCATCTGGAG
>VKKT01001109.1:156683-169286 GCA_008038995.1 Haliotis laevigata
CGATCCCGTTTGTACACAGAGTTCAATAATCTAAATTACCTAGAAATGTTCCACCTGTCATGTTATAACTTCAGCTCACCTCATACAACTGACGATAGCCATCGATCATCTCCTTGACAACCTCTATAACCTCCTTGCTCTGCTCCGCATGTTCCGTTGTTTCCACCCGGAACTCCTTGTCCGGTGAAGACTTAGCTTTGTGGAGAATGTTTGGTCCGAACAATGTTGCCAGATTATGGGAGTCCATCTTATTCCCAGAGAGCTAGCGAAAGACAATAAATTAGCATCATTTGATCATGTTACAGGTACATATACCATTTGCCAAAAAACTTTTCCTGTGGTAGACAACATTGATTAAGTCATAATTAAAGAAAATTACATTGTGAGGAAATCTGTTGAAATGAAATGAAATCCCGGATGTATTAAATGTGATTGTTGTTCATTTTGTTGTAATTTTATCAATTTTCATCATTTCAATACAAAATTTATCAAGCTTTTGTTCCATTGATACAAGGTAGGTTGAGAAGCCTTTCAGCTTTTAAAATCTTTAAGTGGGAACAGAGTTGTCTCCCTTAGCACAACAACCCATCAGCAAGCTTTAAGCTATTACAGTCTGTGCCGTAATTGTATCTCTTTAACTCAACCTAATATCACATTTGACATATAATGTTAAGTTCCATAACAAAGACTGACTACTCTGCAGTTGTCATTCAGAGCTGATGTTTGTCAGTTGAGATTGTGAAGCAAAAATTGGTTCTCACTGTTGATACAACATACCTCGTTTCCATGTTCATCTATAGTATCTTTGGAATGTTCGACAACCTTTGCCAGAAACCTCAGCAGTGCCCAGAATGTGTCACGATTTGGCAGTGGCAGTAACGACACAAGCAACCTCAAAGCTGCCAACCGCTTCTCTACATCTTTTAATTCTGGAAAGTAACACAAAGAAGATTAAATAGAAGTTCAAAAGGCATTCCTCACAGAAGAAGGACCCAAAAATGTTTCAGGGTGATACTGTTTTCCTTGCAGTTTAATAACATATGCACAAAATTGTCAACAATGTTGAAAAATATATTTCATCAAAAAGCTGTTATTAAACAAATTGTGGGTGAGGGAGGGGGTAAACACAGCTATGATCCAACAGTATGAGTCAATCATTACATGTTTGAGAAGAAAAGTCAAATAAATGAATGTGAATAAATTACTGTATTGGTAAAGTTCCTAAGCACCAGACCAAGTGTATAACTGCAAATCCTAGCATGACTAAGGGACATAACTCTGTACATTGGGTTACAGTGAATCAAACACTGCCCATCAGTGCCCCCAAACCAACAATAAATCCAACGTCAGTTATCCAAATTATCCAAATGCAACTAATGTGAATGCAACAAATTTGTAATGTGACTGTCATGTGACCTACTTCTGGTGGAGATGAAAGGCGTGTACAGATCCCGAGTGAGGAGTGGCTCTGGCAGATCCCGAAAATATTCCTTCAGCAACGCCCCAACGTCATGAGGGTTGTGACTTTCATTTAACGTTATGCTCTTCCCACTATCAAATTCTTCTTGTAACTGTTTCACTCGCTTCTTGGATGAACCAACACGAAAAATACCAAGCACTTGCAAACCTGAAACAAAAAACATAATTCTTACTGATCGTATTGCATGTCTAATGTGATTAGTTGATGGGAAAGCTTTATCGTATCACTGGACCTAATTTCAGTGGTAGTTTTACAGGTTTGAAATAGAAATACCATAAACACTCAAATTATGAACACAGCTTGTTTGTTATATAATATTCCTAATGTATTCGATACAAACATATGGTATAATTACAAGCCTATTTACGCTTTTTTGTCTTTAAGTTAAAGGTACCATATGGCTCAGATTCTGGTTTCCAAAATCAAGGGCAGGTAACTCTGAATACTATCTATCCATAAAAAAGTGTTTCCTTTTCACTGTCTATCACAGATGAAAGTTCGGCAGTAGAGACATAACATGATGGCAGCCTGAATAACTGAACCTAGAATCAGACAAATCATTGATTGATACTATTAGCAGCACTGGAAGTCATCAAGGCACTTGACCGGTCAAGAAGCCCGACCACCCATCCACTTAGTTGCCATGTACGACAAGCACAGGTTACTTGTGTGATACTCTAACAAGACCCACAGGGTTTATGTTTACTATAACTAATGAAAGAGAGCGAGCATGTTTTGGAATAACACCTCAAGAGCTAGAAACACACTTTTACACAAAACGTTGATGAATTACTTCAGACAACTCTTTTATCCTTTTTTCCAACACTAAATCTGGAACTAAATCAGTATGTGAAAGCTTCAGAATGAGATTCCTCCCTAAAAATATGACAACTGATCCTCACCATAGGTTTCTATATGTTTAAAACAGGAATTGACTATCTGAGGAACTTGAGGCGCTCCCGTGGCGTAGCAGCTTTGGCTATCTCCCCTTAGTTCTGACTGCGTCGAGGCAGGCTGAGTGAGAGACAGGGAGAGGGCATCGATGAGACTAGAACTTGTGTTTCTGCTACTTTCCGATTCCGACAAAGAATCTGAACTTCCTCGTCTCTGAAAAAAAAAGCATATTGACACATTAGTCACATCAAAAAACCACTCACTCCTTCCCCAATGCTAGATCACTACAAATAAATTTTCTTCTGCCAAAGCAAGATAAATCATTTTTATCACTTGAATTCTTTTTTGTAGGTATGATAATTGCAAGATAATTGTCTTCATAGACAACAACACTATATTGTATTTTTATTTATTTGTTTCTTTTTTATTTATTTTGTTATTTATTTGTATTTCTTTAAGTATTGGACTAGATGTAAAACTAGTTTTATGACTTAAATTCAGCAATGTGTTTATTTCTGTACCCGCAAAAATAACTTGTAAAAGAACACTTAAGCACTTGTAAACATTTCAATCATTTCATGCCTAATTATTAACTTTGGACAATTTCTAAATAACTTCCTGAACCCCAAACCAAATTATCCCTAATTAGTCAATAAATTATCTATGTAATTTCATGACATTCAACCATAAGATAAATCCAAGTAACCAGGTGTCCTGTCAATATTCGCTGCAGGTCCTTGACATATTTTAGCCCAAAAATGGAGGCCATCTGTCTAGGTCAAGGGAGATAACTCATCTCCATGCATTCCACAGACAGAATTCACAGGTGTAAGATTGAGTAATCTCTGCTATCTGTCGTGTATATCATGCTTCAGCGACCGACTTGATGGGCATATATAATATGCAATCACTTTATGAGATCTTACTGCAAGTGATGTGAAACAGCTCCAGGCAAAGCACCTGGGTAATCAGCTAACAGGACTATAACCTAATAAGTGGTTAATAATCACAAATATTTAAAGACTTCCTTTACCCACTAGAAACATTCCATAAATATTACTGATTTCTCTAACAGTTGTGACTGTTAGGAATGTACAAAATATTTATTGAGAGCATATTTTCAATTTACATTTCCGATGCCAAGTTGCTTAGGAATTCACAAAATGTATTAATTTCACAGTTTATAATTTGGATTTTGTAAGCTGAGTTTGGTAGGGGTTTTCATTCACGTTTAGTGAAGTTTCAAGATAACATAGTTTGAGCACTGGGAAGGATTATTTCAAAAGACAGGATATGTTTAACGATTTAACATGTTAATAAAGTTTGAAATTTGGATAGTGTCCATTTATACATGTATGTTAAACATGTGGAAGCAGTTATGTCATGGCCGTATAATTTTGTAAGAATCTTTCCTTGTGTTACAACCATTTTAGATATTCCTTCATTTCCTGGGTGACAGGAAGTTGCATGCTTACCCCATGTGAGGGATTGTGGGATATTGTGCTGCCGTTGTGGGGAACATTGTCCAGAGAGCTTTGGGAGGAACTACTTGACTTTCTGGAAATAAAAACATTTGTACATTAGACATAGTACATAAGAATGTGTTAAAACATTTCATTCACTCACTCACATTTCAATCTAGTTCTCCATCAATATTCTTCCTTCTGACCAACCAGTCAAAGTGAGAAAGGTACTGTTAAGTCACACAGAAATCATCCACAATGCAGTATTAATGGCGACTCACCTCTGACCATGGGGAGACAATAATACATCAGCACTTTCACTGCGGACCTTTAACGACGCTGATGAACGACAACTTTGTCTTTTATATATTTCTCTGTCATGAGCGATACACTTTGACAGTGGAATTCCAAACACCATTCCATCTGAAACAAAATATGTAACAATTTTAAAACTGAAAAAGACTTCAATATGCTTCTGATTGGCATCTAGACAATACCCTCCTTTTCAATATTGTCAAAGAATCTTTGAATATCAAGCACATTTTCTACCAAATATGCCACAGCAGAGTCAGACAAAAGTGGGACAAAATGTCACTTGAATATACCTTCCTCAAAATGACACCAGTGACCTTACTTAGCCATAAAGAGAGATACTATCCAGTACATTGGTATATATCTGAAACTAGCTGATTCTAAAAGTTCTGCGACTGCTCTGCAGATAATTTTATCCCACCTTTGTTTCCCAGTTTGTCACAATCCTTAACAAACAACAACCTACTTCATTGTGTTGATACATTTGAATCCAGCTCTCTCTACCCAGTATCGTTTCTACAATCAAATTACCAATACTCTGAAGCATGTGTCATCAGATAGCTAATGAAAAGCTTCAAGTCATGATAGCAACTTCTAAAGTCCAATGGTTTACCATCCGCAAAACATTTATTTGATTTAGAAAAGATACGACTCATATCACCACGTTTCAGAGTTACCGAGTGCTTTATATCACAATGTACTATTAGTCATAACTGGCAGGCGTTATATGCTATATTTCCACCTGCCTACAACTCTTAGCATGGGTCTGTTTACATCCTAGCATTCTACTCACTCATCTTCTTAAACTAATTCCCTATTTGACGATTACAATACATTATCCGGACCCTCTCACAAGATCCCTTCTAATGGGAATACAATGATTCAACAGGAACCCCTGCTTGGTTAACCATCACAGTAGCAAGTGGTGGTCTACAGGAGTTATTTTTCGGTGTCACTAGGTCGTGGCAATCCCCGACAGACTGTACTTTTTCAACGTCACATAGCAGTGATGACCTCATTGTTTATCTCGGCAAGGGGTCTATCTGAAATCCAGTCAGTTTAAGAATACAGCTGAGGATATGTTATCATTGCATGATATTGTGAAACATAGCCGTCACGTGAATCGGTCATCTTTGTTCTTTACAACTACCAACCACTGACTTACATAGCAGGGAGGACAGTGGCAATATTAGGTTTTATATGTCCCTGAATGAGTTATCAGATAATATTTCCAGTTCATATAATTATTAACAATATAACTTAATATTATTTTTCACGGCATTAACATTTCAGATTCACATCATTATTAACTATATGACTTATTATTTGTTTCATGTTAGATCTGGGGCGGTGGGGTAGCCTAGTGGTTAAAGCGTTCACTCGTCACGCGGAAGACCCGGGTTCGCTTCCCCACATGGGTACAATGTGTGAAGCCCATTTCCGGTGTTCCCCCGCCGTGATATTGCTGGAATATTGCTAAAAGCGGCGTAAAACCATACTCACTCACTCACTCATGTTAGATGTGGAAGGCACTACTCCAGAATCATATCATTCTTAACAATTTTACTTAACATATATTTTATATTGTTTTTAGTAACATAATTTCAATTTGCATAATCCCTCATCAGAATTCCAAAACTACCAAAAGGCACCAGTACACCACCAGATCTAAGTATGTGCCAAGTTTGGTGAAGAAATAGTGAACGGTTTTAGAGTTCAGCTCCGGAAAAGAGCACTACCACCAATTTCAGTCAAAGTCGAACTTGTTGCCATGGAAATGCCAAAAATATGTCCAACAATATCATTGCGGGGGACACCAGAAATGGGCTTCACACATTGTACACTTGTGGGGAATCGAACCCAGGTCTTCGGAGTGACGAGTGAACGCTTTAAGCACTAGGCTACCTAACCACCCCACTTGTCCCATAAAACATAAAAATATATTGAGAAACTTTTATGGAATATTGAGAACCTAAAACCACATTAATAAAACCGTGTATGTGACTTGACCTATGTCCTCAATCCCATAGTACATTGTGTAAATTGATCTGACAGCATACAACTGATACAATATCTCAAAGTTAGCCAGCCATTTCAAACAAAAAGATACCATATTGACTGTAAAAAGCGCCATGAGCTTACAAAATTTACAAAAGTGGGGTACTTGATATAAGTGAGTTATAATTATTTGTATTCAGATCCTTTCTAGATTCACTGATAGTTAAGTTGCTCAATGGTGTTATTACTCTGTCTCACAGCCCCTGAACCACATTATCTTCCCTACTGCCTGGCCCTCTCTGCAATGCTAAAGCCCTAAATGAAGCAAGTCTAGATTTCCCTAGTCTGTCTCACAGTCCCTGAACCACATTATTTTCCCTACTGTCCAGCCCTCTCTGCAGTGCCAAAGCCCTAAATAAAGCAAGTCTAGATTTCCTCAGGTTCAGGAATTCTCTGGTCTCCCTAAGTCTCCTTTTCAATTTAAATGGGTTTGTTTGTTACTATCATATATATATATATTCAGTGAGTAAGTGAGTGAGTGAGTTTAGTTTAACGCCGCATTCAGTAATATTCCAGCTTTATAGAGGCGGTCTGTAAATAATCGAGCCTGGACCCGACAATCCAGTGATCAACAGCATGAGCCAGACCACTGATCCTGTTAGTCGCCTCTTACGACAAGCATGGGTTACTGAAGATCAATATTCTAACCCGGACTTCACGGGTAATATATATTCTGAGACTAAACATTAGTGTATGGTGTTATTTGAGATACATCGAACAGATAACTGACAGCAGCTGTTCTGTTCAATGCAGAGCACGGAATGATGATGTTACTTGTTCTAGGTTATGGCTGGACCCCACTCATGTCACAGAAGGTTCCAGGAGACAATACAATGTATGCTATGTTCTGGTCGCTAAACATTTTCATTAATATATTTGCCTCTGCCATCAATATTTGTCTCATATTTCAGTACGTACAAAATAAGGTTAATTTGTTTTTACAAATTTTCTTCTTTAAACCACCCACAACACCCATGCAAAGAATTTTTTTAGTTAAAAAATGTTAACAAATGAATATATTCAAGATTTATATATACCAAACTGAAACAAATTTATGCTGAAGGTGAAAAACATGGACAATACAGGTATTAAAACTTTAGGTAAAACTGAAAAAAAAAGAAAAAAAGTAAAAGTGTGTTTGGTCTGATTGATTTAGATTAGTCTGGAAAAAGGAAACTACATTTTTATTTTGAACTGATAAAATACACCATACAGTTAAATTATTAAAGAGTCGCATTGGTTTGGACGAATACTACATAGAGACATGGTTGCATAATACACTATCTTATTATCGTGGTATAATAATATATTACGATTTGTTACCTATTTCAAGAGGCAATATAACTTAATTTCAACCTCTAGAAAAGCATCCCCATTTCTTGGATACGCAACAGATGTGAAATATGCTCATATAATGTAGAAATTGTATTTGATACTCTCCTGGAGGAGACGGTGTGATTTATTGAGGTATATTATATATCCATGACATAAAAATGTTTATCACTGTGCATAAAGCGTAACCCAATCTTATGTTCACTTGTGTGGAATACAGTGACTAAAATCACCAGAATAATACCATTAAGTATTAAATCAGAAGTGTAATTGAAATCTGAGTAAATTTTAAGTTACAAAATATTTCAGGAATTTATGATATCTTTGAAATGTTCCAGATAAGACTGACAAAAACAGTATAGATAAAATTCCATAGTTCACATTATCATTTTGGTCCCTAAGTAGAGAGATGACATATTTTGCCCTGAAATATATTTGCCATTCACAAAATATTCAGATTTAATGTGATTGATTATATATTATTCATATAAATCACAGAAAATGCATTGTGATATGCTGTACAGCATGGCAAGAAATATTAAAATATTTTTACAAGAGAGGATTGAATGATAATTCAATCATAACAGAAACTTTTCAATTTCAATCTAATAATTATGCAAAGTTAATTAAAATTTAACGTCGAAAATATTAAATGAGTATGTAGACTATGTGTTTATTCATTAGCAGACATAAAAGGGAAACTAGGCATAGTTTATTTGCTTATAGTATACATTTTGATTGACATATGTGTGAAGACCATTTCTGGTGTCCCCTACAATGAAATTACTGGAATATGTCTAAAAGCCTCACTCACTCACTCTCTGTCATAAATGGTTTAAAACTCTACCTGTACCACATGAGATGGGACACAAGCTGTTTATGTCGCCATTAAGTTTTTAATGTTCTGCGGAGTTGCCGTAAGCATGACAGTGACATCTCAGTCGCAAGAGATTAATCAAGCTCTTCAACACCTCATTTATTCTTTCCCAAACCTTTAGCAAGAACAGACACTCCTCACACTGTCCTTGTAAGCAGTTGAATGTGAATGTAAATCACTTGACAAGTCACGATTACTTAAATGCTATGTGTTACAATTTTCTAATTGAAAAAAAGAAAAGAATGAAATCTGCACTTTAACACCAATGACAACACCAACTGCATTTGAGCAAAAAATATTCAACAAATATAAAATTATCTGAACTAAAACAGAAAACTGTTTTGAGATTTTCATCTTTACAAACAGTTTCATCATGTTCATAGACAATATCATCAAAATAGATGGAGTATATTGCCTTCCTGGTCAATAAATATATTGCATACTTCTAGTCAATAAACATATAATATTACCTATCTAGTCAAACGTGAACCCATCCCTCCTATTAGCTATGTAAACACAGTAAACACTGTAAACATCTTTCAGCCGACAAGGTCAGTAGTTCCAACCCTCGGTTTGTACATGACCTACATTCTCCTACATGAAGCCAGAATTCTATTATTATTCCGGAATTTGGTCAAGGGCTGGAGCTCTATACATACACCATATCTATATTTACTACACACCTGTAGATCTAAATGTTACTTGACACCTTTAGACTACAAGTCTTTTATGACCAATACAAATGTGTTGGTTGATACAGCTGACATTAAATGTTTTATCTGAGTTAAAAACTTTTTCTTGGTTATCCAAACGGAACAGTAAATACAAAAGTGAGATATACGTAAAAGCTTTTTGAGAAACATCAACAACTGATTGTGATATATTTTCTCATACTAGAAAGGCTGACAACCACAATGACACATTTAAGAGTTTTTTAACTATAGTATAGCTTTAACCTTAAATCACATGCATTTACATGTATTTGACTGTTTATTTCTTGTGTATATATTTCAATACTGTATAAATATCCTATACAGATATTTATCTATACCTGTTTAGGGCCCAATATTTCCCCAATTTTGCAGCAAATGACTGTTAAAATACAAACGATTTTCCCAAATGATTTTATAAAGCCATACTAATTTGTATTTCAAGCAATTTTAGCAAAGAAAAATATTTTGTTAACAAAATGCCTGGCAAGGGGTACTTCGTTTGGTATCCTGGCTAGTTTATTTAAAATTACCTGTGTTATTTGGACTATTTTTCCACTTTGTTCGTGTTTTGTTCCTATACATATCTCCATATTGGTCACTGGACACATAACTTATAACATATGCAAATATTCCCGACAGTTTCAATTTCGTCAGGGAAACTATGGTTAGATGAAATCACTTCTATTCTAGTGTACAGGGAGTGTCAAGATATAGTCAAGGTATTTTCAAAACACAGGTGTCATAATTTTTGTTGAACACTTTCAAATTTTGCTTTCAACCTTTGGATGTGACCAAGATGCAAACACTACAAGTTGACCTCTATTCACCTCAGATCAAGCCAGTGGCATATATTCTTCATATCAGGATAGCCTGAGGATTCAGGGATAGGGTGGATATTGTTCATATCACACCATCTTGACAAGAGGCTATCCGTGGGGCCAGTCAGGCTCTCTCTTTGTGTGGAGGTGTATGACTGATTTTCAAGAGATCTTTGAGATTAAAGTGGATTAAAATATGGATTATCATGGATTCTGGAAGTGCAAGATTTTGAGGTGAATCTGACGCCAACTGATAGAGCATGCCTGACCAGGGTCAAACGTTGACATGAAAGTTTATACTGTTGACTGAAGGAGGAAAGTGTTTATACGGATTAGTATGGGTAGATACCACAAAGGTTGCGATATGTTGTCATACCAGGTTTCTGTTTCTAGTATCTGCAACGTCTTGACTTACCAACAGAGAGGGTTAGATCAAACTCATTGGTCACTGATTTCTGACTAGTTAACAAACATTACTAAATTATTGTAGAAAACGTTTCCAGATCTTCACTAATCTTGCAACTCACAGCCTTGTGGAATGTGTACAGCAAAATATCATTAGAAATAAGAACATTTATTTAATATTCCTGATAATTAAAATAATGACCGTAAATAATAATAACAATGAAAAGTTTCCAATATTCTGTCAACAAACAAAATAGTAAACATAAAGAAGGATATATTAATAATTTTTAAGTATTTATGGTATATACACAGGAACACATTTCTTACAGGTCAAGGATAAGTCTATCAACTAGCTCCGGTCATGATATCACTCAGGTTAAGTTGGCGAGGTAGGGTTATGTGACATGACAGATCCACCCTGGAGCTAATTCTATTTCAACTGCCCATAACTCCTGGAGTTTTGCCCAGAGTCAATGGTGGGGGTGGATGTTTTTGACCTATATATTGACTTGGGAGTGTCAGGTTGCTCTTGAATGAAATACCACATCAATACAATAAACATGATAAAGATATACATTATTTATTAGTCGTCTTGACATGAAATATGGTCATATCTATTAATAGCTAAATTATTCATGTTTTACATTAAACATTTTTTACATGTTTTTTCATTATTTATATTTTATTACAATGCTTTGTTTCATTCAGAGGATACTAATACTTTGTTTGTTTTCAAGTTCTGTAATTTAAATCAAATATGTTGTTTGATAAATATTTACAAAATTCCTTATAAATATTCATGTTTTCCTATTTAACTTTATAAATAACTGACAACACCAAAAGTTTGGATATCAATACAAAATATTCATTCATCCAAAAGAAATCTGTTCAGAAAACCAATGAATGTCTAGGATACTAGAAATTACAAAATGATTTAACCACAATAATATTCTGAATAAATCCAATAAATGTACTTTATGTCTTGCGGCACACCACATTATAACAATTACACACATTGTAATACAAGAACTTGAACCATAACATCCAGTCAATATAACATTGGTAGCAGTCATGTGGAAAATAGCTTCTATCTCCAAGGTCAGAGGATGACTAGGGTACTGACATTTCTCATGCACCACTGACCATGCTGTAGGTGTGGCAGGTTGTTGTTTGAAATATAACCACCCCCTATAGAATAAGTTTCAATCACACACCAGGTCCTTCTATAAATCTGTAGCCTCTCTTTCATTATGGTGCCCTTTGAGCCTCTGTTTCATTCTATCAATATCAATAACTGTCTATTCAAATAGGTCTTCTCGGTTAGACCAGGGTATATGACAGAAGCATAGATAATGGTAATTGTGTAGTTGAACTATTTCAATGGTGTTTATTACAACCAGGTGTAGGCCTTTTTACATATTTGTTTGGTGATTACAGGACAATATATCTTGTAACCATATTTGGAACTTTGCAGAAATCTGTTTATTACTTTTTCAATGAATGGCCTTTCGAAGAGATACACAGAAAGGCATGAATTTATGGACCATTCAACTGATGAAAGAGTAAGAATATACTCCGAAGTGGTTTCTATCAAAATAGAGAAGTTGACATTCATAAATTCTTGCCTTTCTGTTTTTCAAACTGATGTCTATGTTGTTTCTTTAAAATATTGCAACTTTATTTTTACATGAAACTCATTGCCTGAACAGTTCGATGAAATGAAGAATTTGATTTTAACTCAGTTTCAAGACTATATTATCATCTATTATACAAGTGTCACTTAAGTCACATAATATATCCTCATGCAACATTGTAATTCTTTCAAAATCCAAATGCTTGAAAATAAAGGTACAATATTCTGGTACAACGAAACCAACCTTTTGGGTTTGAATCCTTCTGTTTTTCTTTCTCAGCTAGAGTGTCCAACAAACCAGCCAGGTTGGCAGACTTTGACCTTCGTTTCAGTGACAACACTTTCTTTGACCTCCGGTTGTCATCAGAATCTCCTGGAAAGAATAACATGTCCTCATAATAATTATAACTATACAACATGATGATACTTACAACCTAAAATGAACATGGTTCACAGCAAATATGTTTCCCTACATCCCTACCAGGTGTTATGTCTCCTTATCACTCTCAGTTCAATTCATAATGTTTCCTAATTTCGGTTGGTTGGTTAATTGGTTGGTTGTTTAACTCAGCACTCATTCATGCAACATTCCAGTTACATGGTAGCGGTCTGTAAATA